>PVIW01003406.1:12765-168847 GCA_004026585.1 Noctilio leporinus | reverse complement strand
TAAAATCTTAAAAAACCAGAGAAGGCAAGGAAGTTTGCAAACTTTGCATGTTAGCGATGTTGCTGAGGAATGTGACAAGCAAATTTGAAAATAGAAAATGGGCTCATTTTACAGAAAAATAATCACTTGTTACCCCAAGCTATGTTCTTGCTTATAATAGCTGTACATTGGTATCCTAATGGGATCTTTTATACTTTGACTATAGCAGGTTTCTAAATAGATAAAGCACTTATTTAAAAAGGGAAATGAAATTACTCTTGAATGGTTCTTCCAAAAATGCTGATAAAAAATCACTGGGTGACTGAGTTCCGCCAGAGCCTGAGAATCTCCACTTTGCTGGCGTCTGGAGAAACTCAAGCTTTCTTTGGTATCTAGTTTCCTGTCAGTCAGGAGGGATCTTTGACCCTGCCAACTGTCTGCCAGATTCCCCAAGGTGGTAACTATTTTGCAGATTCCAGTTACTCTGAGATCACCATCCCTGGGGACTTTTCCTTTTCTAAAAGCTGCTGTCCTCCTTGTGCCCTGCCAGTACCATGTTATATGTCAAGTAATGGAAATAGGGGATAAAAGAGTGTAAACAACTCTCTTTGCCCTCCAGGACCTTGTGGTCGAGTTGAAGACACAAAATATTTATTTATACCTGAAAACAATTTAGACTAAAAGTATGAGGGTGTCAGAAAACAGCATACAAAGTAATAATAAGGATAACTCCCATAACAAAATCTTAACATTTAAGGATTTATGATACACCAGCAACTATTTTAAGCATTTGCATCCATTATGTATTGCAAAGGAGAAGGATTGTTTTCTAGGGCTGCCATAACAAATTACCACAAGCTGGGCGACTTAAAGTAGAAGGCATTTTTCTCTCTCAGTTGTGGAAAGTAAATGTCTAAAATTAAGGAACTGGCCATGGCCCTGATACTTTTGAAGACCCCGAGGGGAGAATCCTCCTTTGCCCCTCCCTATCTTGGTGGCATTCCTCAGTGTTCCTTGACTTGTGGCTGCATCACTCCACTCTCTGCCTTTGTCATCACGTGGCTTCTATTCTGTGTCTACCTGTGCTCTCCCCTCTTCTTCTAAGGACACCAGTCATTGAATGTAAGGCTTACCCTAATCCAGTATGACCTCATCTTAACAAATGGCCCTGCAAAGAGCCTATTTGCAAAAAGGGCCAGATTCTGAGTTTTTGGGTAGACATGAATTATGCCAAGATTCACTGGAGAAGGTTAGGCTGAGCCTAATTAAGAGAAAAATTAATGATTTATGGGCCCTGAAAGATGAGTGGCTTTGGACAGAGGAAAGCCGAACATCTATTCAGCAAACATTTATTGACAAATTGTGCCAGCAGCCAATGGAGATTCATTTCTCAGTCCATGTTAGCATCTGTAAGATTTGGCTTCACAGAAATTAAAAAGGACAAATTTACAGAAGCTTAAATAAGAAGGAGGTTTATTTTCCTCTTTTCTAAGTAAAAGAGATATAAGGGTTAGTTGTCCAGGGCAGGTATGGTGGCTCCGCAGCTTTTTAGGGACCCACATGCCAACTTCTTGGGACTGCCATCCTCAGAGCTGGCTTCTGTACTCCTTATTGTAAATCCTATCACAATCTAGGTTGGTGAGGGAACTCCAGCAATCATCTCTGTATTTCAGACCAGCAGCAGAAAGGAGCAGATGGACAAGAGTGATTTTTCCTAGCTAAGTCAATCTTTTAGAAGGTACTTTTTTCATAGCATTTCCCTTTACATAGTCATATGGCCATACTTAACTGCAAAGGAAGCTTGCCCTACTCCATTCCTGAAAAAATACAGGGTTATATTACCAAGAAGAAAAGGGAGAACACATATTGGAACTTTGCTTTTCAGTCCTGATCTCAAGGAGCTCAAAGTCCATTGGAAGGATACAATTTAATAGATTAATTTCCCTTTGCTGCTCTAACAAATTGCCACAAATTTAGTGTCTTAAAGCAACACAAGCTTATGTTACAGTTCTAGACAACAGAAGATCAAAACAGGTCTTGCTGGGCCGAAATCAAGATGTATTTTTTATGGAGATTCTAGTGGAGAATCCATCTACTTTCCAGGAGCTTCCTACATTTATGGCCCCCTTCTTCCATATTTGTAGCTAGAGAGGAGGCATCTCACTGTCCATTCTTCTGTAGTCACATCTGTCTGACTTTGTATTTAGTTGGGAAAGGTTCTCCTCTTTTAAGGACTCAAGTGATTAGACTGTGTTTACCTGGATAATCTGGGATAATCTGCCCATTTCAAGATCCTTAATAAAATTACACCTGCAAAATCCCTTTTGTGGTGTAAGGTAATTATACACAGGTTCCAGAAATTAGAACATGGACATCTTGGAGGAAGGTTATTATTCAGCCCCCCACAAGAGAGAATGAAAATATCATAAGTATAACAATAAAGTAAACACAGGTTGCTAGGGAAAAAAACCACAAATTGAGTCTTCTTTTATCCAATGAGCATGATTTGTTAAGGGAGAAATGCTTCATGTACTAGAGAGAGGATTCATGTAAGGAGTGAGGAGAAATTAGTATTTGAAGAAAAGAAAAATTTGAATAGATTCTTAAATATCAGGCCTGCCATTGAACATTAACTTGTATACAATGGGGAAGTACAGATGATTTCTTAAAAATTGTTGTTGTATTACATCCATCCCCTTTTTGCCCCCCTCTGTCCCCCTCCCTACCCACCCATTCCCCCCAAAGTCAATCCCACTTGTTGTCCATGTCCATGGTTCCTTTGAATCTTTATTGAAGGAATGAGTTGATAAAAGTAATGATTAAGAAAGATAAATCTGATAAAGTGAGTAGGAAAGAGATTAAGAGGCTACTCAAGGATTTATGTTTAAATGAGGGGTTTTCAATTAGGCTAGAGATGGAGAAAAAAAGATGGGATTTTTGAAAAAGACCAGGGATAACAAAAAGAAGTTCAAACTGACTGAAGTTTTAAATATGACAGGAAAACTGGTAGAGAGAAATACATAGTTCAAAAAGTAGGGGAAGCAACTTGGTGTTATTAAGTAAATGTTTTCTTTTAGTAAAAATATTCCTCATCTAGTCCTGGCTGGTGGCTCAGTGGATAGGCACTGGCCTTCAAGAGCAAAGGTCACTGGTTCGAGTCCCAGTCAGGGCACATAACCAGGTCACAAGCCAGGTCTCCAGCCAGGTGCTTAGCTGGAGGCAGGTGAAAGGCAACCATACACTGATGTTTCTCTTCCTTTCTTCCTCCCTCCCTGCCCTTCTCTCTAAAAATAATGAATAAAATATTTTAAAAAAATTTCTCATCTACTCAACTTTATAATAAAGAACTGTCACCTATATTTAAAAAAAAACTTTGTTTTGCATCTAAATAATAAATAATAGTTAAAATACTTGCATTTTTGTTGGGTTTGGCTGACTCATACATTGTGCCATTCCTTTTTATTGCCTGTAGATTACATTCTAATCAATAAAAAACATACAGGGGTGGGCAAAAGTAGGTTTATAGTTGTATGTGAAACACAGTTTCTTCTTGTATTATTTATTAATTATTGTAGTGTCTATTTGTATTACAACTATAAACCTCCTTTTTCCCACCCCTGTATATAACAAGGCTCTGTTGGCAGACATAGCCCATGAACACACAGAAACATCCATGAACAAAGTTTTAATACTCTAAAATATGCCTTTTGGGATACTGATTTTAAACTCATTATTTTCAAGACACACAAGACTCAGAAAGAACCTTTGACCCTCCCCCCCTTATCTGCCTAAAGGAATTCACATAGAAAAATCCCCTTAAAGGAAGGGAGCATCACCTTAGCATCCTAACATAAACTAAATGTGGCTGACAGGGAGAGGTCTAGCAAAGTCTGTTTGTGGAACTTTCCTCTGTCCCATTGTTTTTGGGTGGTCCAGAAAAATTTGCTTACCACATGTTTGCTCTTTCTCATCTATCTGTAGATTGCCTACTTTTCTTTTCAAATCCCAGATCTCTTCCCTTCCTTTCACTGTGGTTTTATCCAAAATGACCTTAAAAACCTCATCTGCCCAATGTCGAGTCTGGTATCTTATGGCAGCTCGACAGGACTGTCAGAGATAGAGGCAGCCAGGATGGAACATACTAATGAACCTGGTCAGAACTACAGGATGTGCATGAAGTGTGGGAATCTGGTGGAAATAAACACTTGTCACACTTGTTGATTTGTGTTGATAGTGACTAAGAGATGATGCCTTCACCAGACATCTGATGCCACACCCGCTGTGGCTTGCAGGCTTAAAAACCCACTAACTGAAGTCCTCAGCAGGTCTCCTATAGGCCCGTGAGGGCTGGGAGTTTCCACTCCC
Organism: Noctilio leporinus; assembly: GCA_004026585.1. Taxonomy (NCBI): domain Eukaryota; kingdom Metazoa; phylum Chordata; class Mammalia; order Chiroptera; family Noctilionidae; genus Noctilio; species Noctilio leporinus. The sequence continues at coordinate 164,503 of PVIW01003406.1, read as the reverse complement.
TGGTCTGTGGGCTCTCAAGCTGGTCCAGGAACAGCCCTTTCACCTTAACCCTCAGTCAACCCTTTGCTCCCACATGTCTCTGGGTGATCTCTCACAGCAGAGTTGCCCTAACAATAATGTCTGCAGTAAATTTTGAACATTCTCTCCTATTAACTTGTTTCATGTTAAATTGATTATTAGCCTGGCTAGAATAATTAAGAAGGTAGGAGAAAATTAATTTTTGTGCCTCTACAATCATTGGGTACATGTGGAGAAAGTTCTAAGTAGAACAGGAAATAATTGCATATCTGGCCTAGAAGATAAGACAATACATGGGTGGAATAATTGACTAAGCTGCTGTTGTTAAAATAGTTTATCTTATTGGTTACAGTATATCCTTTAAAATTCAACTACAGGGAGCATTTGTGCGGAGGATTCTTTATTTGATAAGCTCTTGAGAAAAATTATGTGTATTAAATTGCACTTCGCGAGAGCTATAAATTATTTGCTATGCTTTCAAAAAACAATTTTGGTATAATCACATTTCAGTCACTTTGAAGTTAATATTTCCAGGATCATCTTGAAAACATGCTTTGCTAGGATTTGTCAGGCTTTAAAGTCTGCGGAGGCTTCCAGAAACTATGGAAATGTTTAGGGAAGTGCATAGGGAAATTGCAGGAAGGACCAGGGGACTGAGGTATATGTACTCCCAAATGGAGTTTTCAAAGCACCCAGGCATGGTGGTGAACATCTATGAAACATCCTCTGTCAAGGGCTTTAAAAACACCTGAGCAGGAATTTGAATGGAACTAAGATCCATTTACATAGTTTGAGTCTGTAAATCAGAGACATTGGAGCTGCCTATCACCTTCAACGTGAAGTCATTTTGAGGCAGGCTAACTAGGGTGTTGGCCCCTTTTCCCTTTCCCCTTCCTATGAAACCAGGTTTGTGAGAGGAAAAACAAGCTTCCAAAGGAAAACCACAGAGATAAACAGGGTCTAGATCTACCCAGCTGGGCCAGGCATTGTGACCAAAAAAAGGTGACCTATAGCCAATTATAATGCCATTTTAATATCATTAGCATTGTCAATAGACCAGTATCTATCATGCATGGACACCAAGACCATTGTAGGAAGGGACCAAATAAGGATGAAAACTCTCTCCATTTGGGAAGGTGGTGCCTTTCTGTTATGCCTCCATTCTACCCAGATCTACCCCTTCATGAGTCCCTTGCAGCTAGCTCAAAATGTAAGGCTAGTGCTTGAGACCCTTTGGGCAACCCCCTATCTGAGTGTGTACTGTAGTAAAATCTGTGTATTTTGCTGACTCTTTTCTTGTGTGGTGACAAAAGCCTGAATACCGTCAATGTTCGAGGCTTCCCTTGGCCTTGCCATGAGTGTCCGACATCATTTTCTCTTCTTAGGCTAGCACATTATGATGAAATCAAGTATTTGTACACACACAAACAATAAATGGCAACAACACAGTTTAACACTTTAAAGAATGGTTCCTATGATCTTTGCAATGTGTCTGCCAAGCTCTTCTTAGCTACTCAGCTTACCAAGTAAGCTGAGTTTTCCTATTTTATAGTTCTAGGGTCAGATATCTCTGTTTCATATATCACCTACTCTATTAGATGTATTAACTTGGGCAGTTATTAAACTCCTCTAAGCCTCAATGTTCTTATTTGTTAAGTGAATATAATAAGAATATATTCTTCATTTTTTTCTTTTCTTTCTTTCTTTTTTTGTGTGTGACAATTGACAAAGATAATCCATGTAGAAGTGCTTGGTAGAGGCCTGAAAGATAGTACTCAACAAATGATAAAACAGTATCATGAAAATGTATGACAAAGCCTTCCAAAGAAAAGAAAAAGACCCCACCCCCACCACCTTCAATAAAGAAAGAGGCTGGCAAAGTGAGAAACATAAAAATAGAAAAAAAAATCTATTTTTGTATTGCTGTATTATTTATTGAACTCAACTACACCCATGCCCAGCCAGCAGCCCTCAGCACTCTTAACAGTTCACTGGCAAGCTGACAGCTGAGAGACTGCAGACCTGAACCTCAGTGAAAAATATTTCTGCTGTCAGTATAAATGAATATTTACCAGCTGATGCCTGTTGCAGCCTTTTGGCAGGGAGTATACAGGGGTAAATATTAGTTTTACCTTCTAAAATTAGAGGCTCTAATTATTAATGAGGAGTCCACATACCTTAAATGAGTTATTAATTAATTATAAAGCCTCATTAAAAGTCATGCTACTCATTAGCTTAAATAGCTATCACATGAACTCTTGATTTATTAGAGCTGAGAAATTCTAACAGGACTTTCTTGCTTTTTTTTTTTTTTTGTTACAGTGAAGTGACTAATTAGCAGCTGAAGGCAGATTATTCATTTTCGCTCATATGCGTTAGACAATTTGCCACTGGTCAAGAAGAGGAGAGTGAGAATTTTATTCTTATGATTGGTGTCACACTGGATTCAATATCTTTTCGGTGTTGGGCACTACATAATCCATTATAATAAATCACTTTCATTTTAATGAATCACTAGCAAACTAGGTACTTTATGATCAATGGGCTATTCTAAAAAGTGAGGCTAAGATCCTTTATATCTTTGGTCAAGTAAAGAAACATTTTTGGTTCCAAGACTCAAAAGTCATGTTATAAAGAGATTGGAATGTCCAATGAACTGGCAAGTAATAGGATTCACTACACAGAGGAATAAACTGAGAGATGTCAATAAACCCAGAGCAATGTACAATATTGTTCCTTGCCTTCAAGTAGGGAACTATCAAAGATGGGCCCAGTTTGGGAAAAGTGCAGTGTGATCTTACATGGCTTCCATTTTTTTCTGTTTTAGATGAGTAAATTGTGATAAGACTATTGAAATGAGATCTTAGTTGGAAATAGAATGAAGAATTACCATCCCCTCCAGTGGGGAAAATCTTGAAGGCAGACCATTGAGATGCTTTTTCCAATTCAGAGAAAGTGGGATTACCATAAAATAAAAACAAAAACCTACAACCCTTTTGTAACTCTAACATCCAACCACACATTTTTCAAATCAGTGTCATTTCACCCTAATTCCCCTGTTGGTTAGTTGACCATACATCCCTATAATAGAGATAACATTTTTGTTTATACCAGTTGTTTCTGCATAAATATTAATGGTACCATTTCTATTCTTCATGGTATGCTAGTTTGAATGATAAGTTATATGATATTCCTACTTTTAGGGGGCATCAATATTTATGGTCTCAATGCAAAAGAAACTTCCAGTCCCAGTGTTCTCTTGCCTCTTGATGCTTTCCTATTATGGCCATATTACAACAGAGGTTAGCATGAATTACAAGCATAGTGGGTCACTCACTCCTAGAAGTTTGAATCTTGAGTGAATGACACAAAGTTGGAAGATAGGATTGACTGGATTCATCACAAAGTGAAGGGGCATGAGATCATAGTGATGTTAAGCTGTGGGCTTGACAATAGTTCTGACAGCCTACTGTTTACAGTTCACTGTGGTACTGCCAGCTATTTTCATCTGATCATCCAGATGTAGGTACTGGGAGAGGCCAAGTTTTTCTGAAATAATTCTCCTTTCTTTTGGCATAAAGTCATCTCTGTTGCTTACAGAAGAGAATCAACAGTTCCAGTCTGCTAGAGGAAGCCTAAGAGAAGTAGCCTAAGAGAGCAGGTAGCTAAGCAAGTAGAGAATCTGTATAATGCCTGCTCCCATAGATCTATATTCTACAGCATTGGAACAGAGAATACCCGAAAAAGGCAACCTGCATATCATATTAAAGGAGATGAGAATTTTGAAAGGTAGAAAAAGAGAAAGATGACAGAGAAAGAATAGGAAAGAGTGGAGAGACTTGGGGGGAGATGGAATAGGGAAGATTGGAAGACAGTGAGTGTAGTATAAAATCATACTTGGATGGTCTACGTAGTCTTTGTTGCATAAAACTGAATCTTTGTTAAGTATGAATGTGAAATGGCAGTTCCCTCAAAGTTATGAAATGTAAACAAAGATTTAAATACCATCACATACACTTTAGTCCACCTATAGCACCATTAATTTATTGGTATTTTAAAAATACTTTAAGTCCATTACCATCAGCTAACTTGGTAATTTAAAATGGCATTACTTCAATCAATAAATGAGTATTTGTGAAAGCATGAAATACCTGCCTGCTATGGACTGAATCTTTGTGCCCCTACAGGTTGAAATTCTAACCCTCAAGGTGATAGTATAAGGAGTTGGGGCCTTTGGAGGGTAATTAGGTTATGAGGGTGGAGCCCTCATGAATGGGATCAAGTCCTTACAAAAGGGGCTCCAGGGAGCTCTCTGCTATGGGAGGACACAAGAAAACAGCCTTACACAACTTGGAGGAGGGTTCTCACTGGAACTCCACTGTGTAGGCACCCTGATCTTATATTCCTAGCTTCCAGAACTGTGAAAAATACATTGTGTTGTTTATAATCCACCCAGGCTATGGTATTCTTTTATTGGAGCCCAAGTTGTCTAAGAAAAGACTTAAACTGGAGCAACACCTCATATTTCATTCTCCATGAACAGTCATTTATTGCAATGACATATTGATGGTGGGCAGGGGATTGTGAATTATATAGGGGATCCTCTCTGAAGAAAATACTCGTACTTTAACTTTCTAAAAAGTGGTTTTTACACTTATTGAAGTATACTTAATATAATCACGAACTGATTTTTGAGTTTTTGATATGTGTAGGTAATGTATATCACTAAAACCATTACCATAATCAAGGTAATCAGTTTATCTGTAATCCCCCAAAGTTTCCAAGTATCCCCTTTGCCATCTATTCCTCTTTCCAGCTCTCCCCACCTCCAGGAAATCACTGATTTGCTTTCTGTCTCAAAATTAATTTGCATATTCTAGAATTTCATTCAATGAAATCATACATTTAAATAATCATACATGGTAGAAGCTAGAGGGGATCTAGAGTTCTGTTTTTACTGGGGTTGAAGGTGGGGGCCTATAGTTTTGAGGATTCACTCTTCATTGGTGAATTTCAAACATAAGAACAGAAATTCAAAGCACAGGAAGAGAAAAAAATAACAAGCCACTCAAATGGTCAGGTATCAAGTTATATGAATTTGTGAAAATCCACAGAGCGGTACACCCCAAAGACTGAATAACGTAGACAAACTGAAACATAAGGAAACCAGAATGAAAATAAACACTCATCCAACTGTACATCGGAAATATTTACATTTCATTGTATGTAGATTTTACTCCCTCAAACTTTAAACACTGAAACATCCTGAAGACTTCATTGCTTATTTGGCTGATTTCTTACACATCTGTTTTGTCATCAGGGTTTGCCAAATAAAATAACACTAACAGCATTGGTACAAAACAAGCACTCCTGTTGTCCTTTTTTCTGGGTAATATGGCCTGTCTCATGTGCTCGTGGCTATTTGGTACACAACACCGTGACTATCACACCACCCAGGCATGGTGTTCTTGCTTCTTAAAATTGATGACTTGTGACTAAACAGAACATACTAATTAGAACTCAAGTTCACACTGTCACAGACAAGCAAGCGAGGGGCTGTCTCAGCTAAAACTGAGCCAGAAAGGGCTAGGGCATATATTCCACTAGAAAAAATAAATAAATAAAAAGGTAAATAGAATCATACATGTTTACAAGGTCTTTCCAGAAAGCATCCAGCCATGTAATATGAAAAATAGAGACACTTACTGAAGGATATATAAGAAGCATTGTACATAGGACAATGGTGCCTCAGTCCCCTCCAAAGAAGACACCTTGGGACCTCACACAGTTCTCCCAATTGTCATCAGCTGCCCTGTCATATTTTCCTGAATATGAATGGTCTGAGATCTCTTCTTTCAAAGGTGATTTTAGTTTTGGGAAAACCAAGATGTTGTAAGGCATCACCTCTTGGCTGTAGGGGGTCTGAGTCACCTGGGTGATTTGATGTTTTGCCAAAAACCTCTGCACAGGACATGATGCGTTAGTGGGCACATTGTGGTGATGAAGCTGCCCATCACCAGTTGCTCATAGTTGTGGCCTTCTGAGTCATGTAAGTTAATGCTAAGTTCAACACAGATTCCTTGCTCTACTCACTCAGTCACTTTGAATGCGACGGCCACACAGCACACAGGCTCACTCAACGTTGTCTACAACCCTCACTGACTAGTAAAGTCATTGTTCATGCAAGGGCATTCCAGTCCACTCTCCTTGGCTGCCAGGTTACGTCAATGTCATGTAAACCATTCTAATTATATTAACATGACTGCACTTTTTCCAGCCATGTCACCTACTCTCACTTTTTAAACACCTTTCCAGTCTCTGTTTTTTGAGTTTGACTTTTTAGATTCCCTATTTCAGAGCTATCCTAAAGAATTTGTCTTTCTTTGTCTGACTTATTTCACTTAGCATAATGCCCTCAAGGTCCATGAATATTATCACAAATGGCAATATTTCCTGCTTCCAGTCTCCTTGATATCAGCTTTACTAGTGGGTTTCTAATGGTATCTCATTGTAGTTCTAATTTCCATTTCCCTAATGGCTAAAAATATTAAGTATTTTTTCATGTGCCTATTTATCTTTAGTACATTTTCTTTGTGAAATGTTTGTTCAAATCTATTTTTTAAATAAGCATGTTTTTTTTCCCTATCATTGAGTTTATGTGTGTTTTACATATTCTAAGCACAAGTTCTTTTACTGATGTTTTACAAATATTTTCTCCCATTCTGTGTTTTTTTCTTTTTTCATTTTGTTTTATAGATTTTTGAAATAGAGAGGAAGGGAGGGAGGGAGGGAGAAGTGAGAGAGAAAGACAACAAGCAAAAGAGACAGAGAGAGAGAGACTGACTGAGACTGATTTGTTGTTCCTCCACTTATTCAATGTGAATATGAATTGGTTGACTCTTGTATGTGCCCTGACCTGAGATTAAACCTGCAACCTTATTGAATCAGGTCAACACTCTAACCAACAGAGCTATCCAGTCAGGGCCTCATACCCTTTTTATTAAGTAATATCTTTTCAAGAGCAAAAGTTTTCATTCTGATAAAGTCAAAATTCAGAGCATATTTCATATTTTTTATATTCTATTTAAGAAATCTTGGTCCAAAACACTATCGTTAATATTTTCTCCTGTATTTTATTCTGGAACTTTTATAGTCAAGGCATTTACATTTTGGTCCATGAAATATTTTGAATTTTTGGTACATGGTACATGGAAATAATGGTTATTTTGTTTTTTTACATATGACTATGTTATTGTTATAGTGACACCTGCCAAAGAGACTGTTTCCTCCACATTGATTTGCCTTGGAAAATTTGAGATACTACCAGTCTCCCAAAGTTTTCAAACAAATATTGTTGCCTCCCTACCAGCAGTGAATGAGGATTTCCACTTCTCATATTTTCCATAGGACTTGTTATCTCATTTTTTGATTCTAGCCCTCCCAGTGGATGTGAAGTGGTAGCACACTGAGGTTTCAGTTTGTATTTCCCTGGTGACTAATGTTGTCAAGTACCTTTTCATGTAGCTATCAGCCACTTGTGTATTTTGTTTGGAAAATGTCTACTCACTTTCCTTGACAATACTTAAATTGGATGGACTTTATTTTTGAGTTGTGTTCTTTACATTCTAAATATAAGACTCTTATACTTTTAATCAAATATATTTCCAAATATTTACCCCATTCTGTGGATTATGTTTTTTACTTTCTTGATGGTAACTTTTGGAGCATAAAAAATTTTAATCTTGAAGGATTTTAAACTCTTTTTCTTTTGTTACTCATGCTTTTGGTGTCATATCTAAGGCTCTCGTAGGAACTCTAAGGTCATGAAGATTTACCTCTATACTTTCTTTTGGAAATTTTATGAAATTTTCCTCTTATATTTAGGTCTTTGATACAAGTTGAGCTATTTTTTTAAATTGTATTTTTTCTATTACCATTTAGTCCTCTTATACTGCCCTCCCCTCAATCACCACACTGTTGCCCATGTCCATGAGTCCTTTTACCTTTATGCTCAGTTCCTCTACCCTCTCCCTCAAAGCCTCTGGTTTACCATTAGGGTTCTCCATTGATGTTGTACACTCTATGGTTATGGACAAAAGTTTAATGAACTATATCAATCAACAAATATCAGAGTATTTTTACTATCTTAAAAATCTTTGAACTGTATCTATTCATGTCTCCTCCCAACCCCATCCCCCAGAAACCATTTTTATTTTTATTATCTCCATAGTTGTATCTTTTATAGAATGTCATATAGTTGGAATCATGTAATATATAAGGTCTACATATTTGCTTTTTTTCACTTAGCAATATGGATTTAAGTTTTCTCCGTTTGTTTCCATGGCTTCATAGTTTACCACTTTTTATCACTGAATAATATACCAAAGTTTACTTATCCATTCATGTACTGGAGATATCTTTGTTGCTGCCAAGTTTTGCTACTACATTAATAAATGTTTTTTGTGTGTGTACATAAATTTTCAACTCCTTTGGGTAAATACCAAGGAACACAATTGTTCAATAGTATAGAAGAATATGCTTAGCTTTATAAGAAACTGCCAAATTTTCTTCCAACGTAACATTTCACATTCCTATCAGCAATGGATATGAGTTTTTGTTGTTCCACATCCTCACTGGCATTTGGTGCTGTCAGTGTTCCAGATTTTACCCAGTCTATTAGATGTGTAGTGGCATCTCATTGTGTTTTAAATTTAAAGTTCCCTGATGATACAGTATATGATGTAGAGCATCTTTGCATATGCTTATTTTCCATATGTGTATCTTTGATAGTATTTGATAACAGTTCTTTATCAGATGTGTTGTAAAAAATATTTCTTCCAGCCCTGCCTGGCTGCTGGCTCAGTGGATAGGAGCTGGCCTTTGAAAGCAAAGGTCACTGGTTCGATTCCCCAGCCAGGGCACATAACCAGGTTGCAATCCAGGTCTCAAGCCAGGTCCATAGCTGGAGGCAGGTGAAAGGCAACCATACATTGATGTTTCTCTCCCTTTCTGCCTCTCTTCCTTTCCCTCTCTCTGGAAATAGTAAATAAAATCTTAAAAAATATATTTCTCCCAGTCTCTGGTTTGTCTTATCATCCTTTTGATATTGTGTTTCACAGAAAAGCAGTTTTAAATTTTAATGAATTCCAGTTTCTCAATTATTTCTTTTGAGGATCAATCCTTTAGTGTTGTATCCAAAAAGCCATTGCTATATCCAAATTCAGCTAGGTTTTCTCCTGTAATCTCTGCTAGGTGTTCAATAGTTTTGCATTTTACATTTTGGTCTATGACCCATTTTGAGTCATTTTTGTGTAGGGTGTAAGGTCTATGTCTAATTTTTTTTTGCACGTAGGTATCTGGTTGTTCCAGCACTGTTTGGTGAGAGTACTATCTTTGCTCCATTGCATTGCTTTTCCTCCTTTGCCAAAGGTCAATATACTATTTCTACTCTTCATTCTGTTCCACTCATCTATTTGTCTAATTCTTCCACCCGTACTACATTGTCTTGGTTAATCAATTGACTTTTGACAAGAGTTCTAAGAAAACTGAATGGCAAAAGAGTAGTCTCAACAAACTGTGCTATGACAGCTAGAAGGCCACATTCAAAAAGTATCATTTTACATCTATAATTCTCACCATACACAAAAATTAACTCAAATTACAAAATTGTATCAAAGATCTAAATGCAAATATTATGAAACTTTTAGAAGGAAACCTAGCTACAAATATTCTTGAGCTTGGGTTAGGCAGCAACTTCTTTCATCAAACACTAAAGGCAGAAGCAACAAAGGAAAATATAGATAAGTCAGAATTCATTAAATTTTTAAAGATTGCATCAAAGGCCACATCTTAAAATAAAAAAGACAGTCTAAAAATCAGAGAAAACATTTCCAAGTCATGTATGTAATAAGGGCCTAGTATCTACATCATATAAACTATATTACCAACCCACGTCTTGACTGATTTGTGAGAGACAAAGAAAATGTAATTTCCCCTTGAGCCTCAAAAGTTGTACAATAGTTTTGAATAGGGTCTGTGAGTTATTCAATTATAGACATGGTTTATGCTTTAGAATAAAAATTCATATTGTCTACATGATATTGTAACATTGAGCTAGGGTACTTTTTAAAATTCAAGTTCCCAGGTTCCTCTTCTAGAAGTTTTGATTCTTTCAGATAAAGAGGAGCCTCAACTGTCTATAATATTTTTTAATTAGTATTTTTTAATTTTTAAAAATTTTAAAGAAGATTTTATTTATTATTTTCAGAGAGAAGGACAAAAAGGGAGGAAGAAAGGGAGAAAAACATCAATGTATGGTTGCCTTTCACCTGCTTCCAGCTAAGGACCTGGCTAGAGACCTGGCTTACAACCTGGTTATGTACCCTGACTGGGAATCCAACCAGCGACCTTTGGGGAGTAGGCTGGCACCAATCCACTGAGCCACACCAGCCAGGGCCTTAATTTTAATGAACACCTAAGTCATATATTATTTTTTCACCTTGGAAAGTACTGACTTAATTACAGTTACCAAAAGTAGTCATGTGTTTCAATTCAAAAATCAACCAGAAATAAAAATGGTATTTTAATAAAGAAAATCTTATTTCACATTGTGTTAATTGAAATATTTATGATTGTAAATTGCATTAGGTTTTATATAATCAAACTCACAATTAAGATAGCTTTTTAACTGTTATTAACACACAATTAAGATAGTTTTTCAACTGTTATTAACTCATTGAGCAGAGACTGAAAATCTTTCAAAGGTTCTCAGAGTTGGAAACATTCTTCAACATCCTATACCCTATCTTGTGTACATAGAAGGCCTCATGTGGCTGCCTAGGGATTTAAAGTCCTGAGTGAGAAGATGAACTGGTTTCAGAATTTGCTGCAAATCAGGATGAACACGAAAGCCATAGCAATGTGCAGCTCAGGCAGTCAGCATCTCCCATAACAATTAAATTCAAAAGCTCTATTATTTTCTAACATTTCACTGCAAAAAAAAATACATTTATTGAAGTTCAGCCATTGGTTGCACAGATTGGGTCCTCTTCTCTGGTGCAAATATGTAATTGATCTTTCTACACATTACAGTCTGGCTTTTTTGTGAGCAGGTGTTGAAAATGGAGAAGAAGTTTCAGAATAAAGAGGAAATGCCAAGGCAATGATGAAAATAGCTGTGATCCATGATGGGAAGACAGACATTTTATTCGTCTGAAACAGTGTGGAGGCCAACAGCTCTTGAGACTATTTTCTTCACTTTTCCTTCTCAACTGCTTCTACCAGCTCTAGTTATTTATGTTCTATTTCTTATTTTCTCTGTTCCTTTCATATATTGCATTTCTTTCAATTGAGTAATTTTATGATTCTGTATTATCTCCTTTGTTGGCTTATGGGCTATATTTTTATTTACTTTTTAATTGTTTGCTATTGAACTATGTTTTACATCTTTAATTTATCAGATCTATTTTAACTAGCATTATATACCTTTATTTATCCCTTATAAGCCTAAAACAATACACTGACATTTTTTTTTGTCTATGGGCCAGTATTCTCATAATTTAACTTACACATACATTATAAACCTTTCAGTACATTTTACATTAGGGTTATAAGAAAATTTTAGAATAACATAAGTGGTTTTATATACTTATTGATATATATAATTTATATTATTCTCTAATTGTGTAAATGCATATTTTCATCTGGAATGCACCTTGCACTTTTTATATTTATGGTTATTGTCTGCTGGTGAATTCTAAAGTCTTGTATATTTGAAAAATATATTTATGATCAATGAAATTTGGTCTGGGTATTTACTCAAATTATGTTCCAATTTATGCCTAAACAACAACATGCATGTAAGTGTTTATCATAGCTCTAATTATAATCATCAAAAACTGAAAACAACCAAGACATTCCTTCAACAGGTAAATGGATAGGCAAAGTGTAGCCAATCCTTAAAATTGAGTATTATTCATCAATAAAAAATGAACTATCAGCTACAAAAAGATGAGTAAATCTTGAGTGCATACAGCTAGTTAAGCAGTCTGTATAGAAAGGGTACATATTACGATTCCAATTATATGATTTTTGAGATAAGATAAAACTACTATGGAGATTGTAAACACACAAATGGTTGTTAGGAGTTCAAATGGATGGTTGAAAGGGTGAAGCATAAGGGAATATTTTAGGATAATAAAACTATTTTGTATAAAATTATAATGTTGGGTACATGGATGGAATTAAATATTTTCAAAGCCCATAGAAGTTTATAGCACAAAGAGACATCTCAATAAACACAAATAAAAAAAAAATCATTTAATAGGTTAGGGGATCCCAATGTGGAATGAACAGTATGATAAATGAATCTAATTGTATCAAAGATATGTGAAACAATGACCCTGAACAGGGAAGGAGAAAAAAAAATGGTGTGACTAAGAGGGTAAAGGGTAAATAATAATGGAAAATAAAAGAAAAATAATTTAAAAGTGACTGAAGCCCTGGCTGGTAGCACAGTGGTTAAGGTGCTGGCCTGCAAACCCAAAGGTCGCAGGTTCGATTCCCCAGCCAGGGCACATAACCAGGTTGCAAACCAGATCTTCAGTCAGGTCTGTGGCTGGAGGCAGGTGAAAGGCAACCATACATTGATGTCTCTCTCCCTCTCTGCCTCTCTCCCTTCCCCTCTGTCTAAAAATAATGGAATAAAATCTTAAAAAAAAAAAAAGAAAAAAAGAAAAATTTAAAAGTGACTGAAGACTAAGACTAAAGGCAAAATGGACTGTAATAAGCAGTATACTGTAATTGACACTGGTGTTTCCCATGGATGTATGGATGAACAATTAAGACACCACTATACACATACACTGGAATTGAATAATTAAGTAATAGATAATTGATGGTGGGAGCCAGGTTTCTTGCTTTAGCGTGGGAAGTTACAAATAAGAGAAGAAAGCTGTAACAATCCATTGGCTAATAGAATAAACTTGGAGACATCAGAATGAACTCATCATTAGCTAAATATATAGTTGGTTACATAAATATTTCTATGCATGTGAATACTTAAATATACACACATATATTTCCTTGTTCTATCAGTTGAGAGGGCCTATAAGCAGTGGCATCCCAATAGCAAAAGCACACCTAGTGCTCTAGTGCCCATGATCAGATACTGGTTTCTCATGCCAGAATCTAGTAAAAAGAATCTGTCCTGTTGAAATGGTTGATTCTAGGACTGGGGCAGGAAATAGGCAGTATTAGCTTGGAGCATCTTGTAATGTTGTGATACTAGAAAGTAAGGAAATGCTCGAAAATCAAAACTATTTAATAATAAGCCTATGTCAAAGTGAGAGAAGAGCCTACTAAATTTGATCATTAAGAAAAGAATTGTTGCACTATAACTCAAAGTATAAAATAAATATCCATCGAGTCTGTGCTGATACAAATAAATGGCTAAATATGTAAATATTTTATACAGCAGTATGTCTTAGCACACAGGAATTCCAAATAATTATCCCATACAGAAGTCCAAATAATTTATGTTAATATTCTGTCCTCAAAGAAGTTAAACATTAATGCCACTTTTTAAGTATGGGTTAAACATACTGAAATTCTTTCCAAAGAATAAGTACAGAAAGGGGGAAGAAAGTGGCTTTATAGTGAAAGCATCTGACAAACACTACCTCAGCCAGATGGTCAAAGTTAAACATCAACAGTGATACGTTATGTTATTGGTATACACCCTTTGTATGCTGTGATGAATATGGTACTTTATCTCTGACAGTCCTTCCAAGAACACAGAACCTCGGTGTCTTTGTTTGGGCTATGATAATAAAATACCATAAGCTAGCAAACAATGAAAATTTATTTTCTCATAGTTCTGAGGCTGGGCATAGTTCCAAGATCATGGCATTGGAAGATTCGGCGTCTGTTGAGAGCCCATTTTCTGGTTCATTACATGAACATACTTTAACAGTGTCTGCACATGGAGGAATAAGTCAAGGATCTCTGTTGGGTCTCTTTTATAAGAGCCCTCATTCCACTCATGCAAACTCTGCCCTTGAGACCTAAACATCTCCAAAAGACTCTGCCTCCAAAATCATCACATAGGAGTATTATTTCAATGTATCAATTTTGGGAAGGCACAAACATTCAGTCTATTGTAACCAGTACAATCATGAAAAAATAATAAAATAGAAACATCAGACAAATCTCATTTGATGGACATTTTATACAATTTTATAATTACTCCTCAATACTTTCAAGGTCATCAGAAACAAGGAAACTCTGAGAAACTGTCACAGCCAGAAGAGAAAACTATTAGGGAAATACTAAGAAATCCCGAATAAAATATGGATTTTTAAAGTAGGCAAAGAAAGGGAGCAGTTTAGTCAAGGAACTAGCACAGAAGAACCATGGACATGGACAACAAGTGGGATTGTCTTTAAGGGGGGAGTGGGTGGGTGGGGAAGGGGAGAGAAGGGAGGGGAAATGGGATGGATGTAATACAATGATAAAATTAAATAATAAAAATAATATCACCAATTCATTAACATGGTACATTAAACATATAAAGATAGAAATAATACAGAAAATTGGGTGTGGGAATTCTTTATACTAATGTTACAATTTTTATTTAAATCTAAATATGTTATAAAATTTTAAAACTCATTAAAAAAATTTATCTCTCCTTTGTTTTTGAAAGGTATTTTCTTGGGTATAACATTCTAGATTGTTAATATTTTTCTTTCAATATTTTAAAGATTTAATTCTACAGTCTTTTTCCGGCATGCATTATACCTAAGAATCTACTGTCATTCTCATCTTTTTTATTTATGTATTATTTATTTTTCTCTGGTTGCTTATCAGTTCTTTTAACCAATCTGGTTATAATGTGTCTTGGTGTAATCATGAGAGACACTCTCTGAGTGAAATGTCAGATATTCATATTTGAATTTTAACACACAGATTTCTTAAAACTCAATTTAAGCCTATAAAATAGAGCATAAGATTAATTAATATGAGAAAAAAGAACCAAATATATATTTATGTTCACTGGGGTCAACACTTAAAATGCTACCATTATTAAAAGTTAAATTACACATGATCTCATTTCACACATTAAAAACAAAAAAACGATGACCAGGTATGACTAAATAATTTGTTTTGAATCTCAGAGTAATTCAATGGCATGGAAACTGAGCTTGTTTTCCTAGTGGTTCCTCCAGCACTTGTAGGCCAGAATATACCTCTCCAGCCTGGCTGAGTAGTAGGCACAACCTGGGTTTTTCTTACTTGTTTTCTGTATAATCAGTTTCTACAACATAGAAAATTGAGGACTTGGCACCTTTGAGTCCTCTTAATGAAGATACATTAACTCTCAGCCTACTACTACTCTTTCCTCTCTGGATTGATCCTGGTTATGTTATGAGCCTCAGTTGGATTAATGCCTTACCTTTAGACTCTGATCCTTTCCATGCTGCCAGGCTGCATTTGGACTTTCTCTTAACTAGGGGTCTTCATTTCCATTTTCAACCTTGACTCTGTACTAAGCACAAATGGCCTTCATCGCTTATGCTTCAAGTTCATTTCTTAAAAGGAATATACAATCCTGGCCATAAAACCTCAGCTTTCAGCAAGACTGCTGGGGAGTTTTCCACAAAATACTCTTTCTTTGGGAAACAGCTTCTGAAAATTACTGCTAGTGGGATACCATGAGATAAGATGTAATATTCCTTTTTCCCAAGAATCAATTTTCATGAAATTACTCATAAAGGACAGCTATTTCTTGTTAAAAATGAGGCTTTTTAGAGTTTACTTGATATCTATCCAAAGGAATTTATTTAATAAATGTTTCTCTGAGATCCTCTACACATGTTGTCATTGCAATATATGTCTTACATATATTAGGTACACAATAAAAGTTAAAGAAATAGATTTTAAAAAAAGTAGGACAAGAAATGAGGCACTAAAAAAAAAAGAGGAATGCAGGCAGTAACTGACATAATCATCAGTCAAAGCCATTCTATGTAAGGGAACACCTACAGCAGAAATATCTGTACCTTTCCCTTATTCAAAGAAATAGAGGCATGATACAGATATTCACAAGGTCTGCATAGATGCAGAACATCTGAAACTCTCAACAGATCTAATTGAGAGATTAAATGCTAACAGGTCTCTGGCTGAAGATCCCAAAGATCTTATTAGAGGAAAATGTAAAAATCAGGTCTACATAAAATATTATCTAGATAATAATTTACAATCACACTTATATATACACATATATTTCCTATGCTGTGCTAGGAAATTGTTGTAATTAATCTTAAAGTAATCTTTTTGGAGTTATGAATGCTTACCCTGCATAAAACAGAGGATTTTGTTTATATAGGACAAAGGAGTGTTTAAAATGGAGAGGATAAAAAAAGTATAAGGCAAGATCTCATTTTCAGCTAAGCCAGCAGTTTTCAACCTTTTCTCATCTCATGGCACACATAAACTAATTACTGAAATTCTATGACACACCAAACAAACCACATTTTTTTTTTTTACCAATCTGACAAAAAGTAGGTATAATTTTGTTTGATTTACAAAAAAGTAATAGTAATTTCCCACAGTTTTTGCTCCAAAGTGACTTTTTAAAAAGTCTGGTGCCTAGTATTTGTATACAAGGACTTCTTGTACCAAGAATTAACCAATCAAATGCAACCTGATTATGTAACATGACCAATAAAATGGAACTCCATTATATGGTCTAAATATTTGTTGTTAAAGACAGGGCATTCACACCAACAGCTGTTGTGTTGGCTGTTGTCACTTTTTTATTTGACAATGAAGAGTAAAGAGGTCAGTGCTCCTGACTAAACAGTCTCATGGCACACCAGTTGAAAATTACTGAGCTAAGTGATTCCACAGGTAGGTACTAATGTCTGCTTCCTGGGAGCTGACCATTACTAAGATCCTAGGCACTGGGTGCCTCACAATTGAAGGTTAACGGCACAAGTACCTATTACATTCTATGAAACAAGCAAACTTGAGATAACCAACCCAATCACTCTGCCCTGGAAAACCTGCAGAAATAAAATAAATGAATGTATTTAAATGGGATTTGTATCACAGAACTCTGAAATTAGTGAGCACTAAGCACACATATACAGAAATAAGTGGATATTTATCCGTATCTATACATAGACAGTTTCATACACAGCAGATAAAAGCAGGCTACCAGGGTACCACTCAAAACAACTTTGAAATTTTTAGTAGAGTACGTCTTCTCTTGTGCAACAAATGGTACAACCCATCTGGAAGACATGCTGCTCAGTGACCAATTTTAAGGCACATTGCTAAATTGATTTACATATTTGAGTACTAGGATCATATACATACGAGATCTATCATGAAAGTATCAGCTGTGCAAACTTAAAATTACTACTGACATTGTCTCAATACTTTTGGGACAGGCATTCATATGGGCGGAGCCATCCATACTCAGTACATTTTAATAGCAACAAAATGGCTAATAAGAAAATGAAAAATTAATTGTCCATTTACTGAATATCTCTGGTCTGCAAGGTAGCACATTACATCCTTTGTTGTGCACATACATTTTCAAAATTAAACACACCGCAGCTACATCTAATCCATTCACTTAATGGGGCTGGCTAACCGTATGGCACAGAAAGCCATGTTTCTGCCTCAAGGGACATAAATACCTGTTTTCACTTAGCTACCAATTAGGAAACGAGTCTCCTAATTTACTGAATATCTACCCACCGTACACTCAACATCAGTGAATTGATGGTAGCATTTTACAAGAGTGGTATAGATTCAAAATTCCTTATGTGCAGTTAAGAAATCCAAAATGTTTTTTAAAAAAGTATTTCACAACTTGTGTTTCACAACTTTTTGGCAACAGAACCTAACTAGAACCAATATCTTTATAAAATTCCCACTTAATGTAACTATTCATCCATTTAGCTGAAGAAATATTAGTATCTGGTTGCGGGGAGCAGCCCCAGACCCACAGGAGTTGTCCTATTATGTGTAGTTTCTGTCCATGATACTTCTCAAAATCTGAAAAATTCTGAATTTTGAAACACCTTTAGGAGTGATAGTGATAATGGGGAAGGCAATTCATTCATCAAAAGCAGAGGATCATAGGAAATCTCTATATATTCCTCTTGATTTTCTTGTGAACCTTAAACTGCTCTAAAACATCAAGTTACCCAACACATTTGATCCCAACAATTTCAAAGAAGGGATTTTGGATCAACACTACAGATGATTTGAAACCCTGGGCTCCTTCTTTATTTAGCGACAATAACCTTAAGGAATGAGCATGCTCAGAGAAACATACTCAATGAACTCCATATTAGATTTTGGAAAATCCACATCAAAAAATAAGTTGTAATCCAAAGATCATTTATCCTGTCTGCCAAATCCTTTATAATTATTTGTCAAGCTGCCAAAAACAGTATTGATAAATTCACGCAAGGCCTAGTCACATTCTTAATCTTAACTCACAGTTTCCAGTATCAGACAGCTTCTTGTCAAATGGATTTGTTGGCAATAGCTTTTGTTAATAATTTTTTTAAAAAAAGATTTTATTCATTACTTTTAGAGAGAAGAGCAAGAAGGGAGGCAGAGAGGGAGAGGAACATCAATGTATGGTTGCCTTTTACCACCTGCCTCCAGCTATGGACCTGGCTGGAGACCTGGCTTGCAATGTGGTTATGTGCCCTGTCTGGGGAATTGAACCAGTGACCTTTGGGTTCGCAGGCCAGTGCCTATCCACTGAGCCACCAGCCAAGGCTAATAGCTGATTTTTTTTTTTTTAAGTGGCACAGTCATTTGCTCATACAATTTATTTATCTATGTCCTAGGCACAGAGGGACATAGATAAATAAATTATGGAGGTTGAATTTTTAGAGCAAGAGTTCTACTTCCTCCTTAACAACTCGGACAACCAGACAGTCTCTGATGCGGCATTACAGGCCAGTGCTATGGACCTTGAAGAAAGTAAATGAATATCGACTTAAGGGGATGGTGATGACATATCTGGGAAGGTCCCCAGTGTTCACAGGAGACAGAAACTGAGAGTAATGACAGTGGCATTACTCTGTGAATGAGAAAGAGCTGGATGCTGTCAGGGGCAGACAGGGACTCCAAAATGGGTGGTGCATCCTTCATACTAAAAAGGAAAGAAGAGACTTTTGAGGGTAAGCTCCCCATTTCAGGGGCATCAGAGAAGCAAGAGTGTTGTCTGTCCTCTAGACTCAGAGGTTACATGGCAGGGAAACCTCACTTGGAAAATATAGCCCTAGAGAAGGATGACAAATAAAAACAACTTTCAACATCCTCATCAAAACATACACACATACGCTTGTAATAACTTTGATTCTCAAACAGTCCTAATTTTCCTGATTTTTAAAATACAGGATGGCTCCTTTTGGGATAGCAGCTGAGTGAGGAAAAAAAGAAAAAGACAATGCAGATTCTTTATCTTCCTGAATATCCTTTCCTTGAAGTTTCAAAAGCAATTGCTGGTTTACAAATAAAGTTGATTAAATGCAAGTCACTATAATACGGACCATTGGAACTGATACTTATATTTCCTGGCAGTTGGCCTGTGGATAATGGGTAAAAGGAATGAGAAAAACGGCAATTGTCTAGCTCAGTTTGCCTTGAACAAACACACAAAAACTGGCTATCAGAACAGAATGTAAATGATCGCCACAATGTAAATCAGACAACTCATATTTTCAAACAGCCTAATATTCATTCTCCCTTTTTACTTCTGTTTAGATACTCTGAGTAAATCTTTTTCCAATCATAATTCACAAGATAGTTATAAGCCCCTAGGGATGACGCCACTGTGAGCTCAGTATAAATATGGATGGTCCTTGGTGGTCCTTCCTGTGGACCAGCATGTTTAGCATCACCTGGGAACTTGATAGAATTTCCTAGGCTCCTTCTGAGCCCTACTGATTCCAGATTTCTGGAGTTAGACCCTGGTAGTTTAACAGGTCATCCAGGTGACTGTCATGTCCTCAAGTTTCAGAACTGTCAGTGTACTTACATTATGAAACAATCAGGTACAGATGAAGAATCAACCAATGTGGAGAATTACTGGCTGCTTTGGGGTTCTCTCTGCATACTAATCTGCAAGGTATTAACACCTAAACTTAAGCTAGTGACCCTTCATATCATTCTGCATAGACCCTCACCAGATGAACAAAAAGGGGGTGCTTCCTAAGACTTCCTGCTATCTTCCTCAGATTTAACGCTCTCCATGCCATAATAAAGTGTCAAACAATGTCTTTTTTTTTTCGCTTTGTCCCTTCCCTTCCCTTCCCTGTGGGGGCCATAAAAGTACCTGGCAATAGTCAAGAGTAGGAGGACAATGTATTTAACTCGCTTTCTTGTAGCACTCCATACAGAGGAAACTGTTAATTCCACAATTTTGTTCTTCAGCAGATGTTCTTGCTGATCAGAGATGGTGTCAGAATATAAATCAACATGGAGCTTTCTTTGTTGAGAATTTATTCCTACCATCCTTTACCCTAAAACATCTACTGGATTAATGAATGCACTTAGAGCTCATTTATTTATACTATTATCTCACCATGGTCTGGTAACAGTTTTCAGACAGGCAATGATGGTCCATGGACCATATTTTAAATAGCACTGTTCAAAAGCACCCGTGCATCTTTTATAAAAGAGCTGGACAAGCCTTCACCCAGAGCTTAATTGAATTTACTTAGATGTTATTTTAAATCTGCGTTGGGCAGGAGGATACAGTAGAGCCCCTCAGTGGGTGTGACCTGGCATAGAGTCTTGTGTATACCTAGATATACATCTCCTCAGTCACTGGAGTTGCTCATTGGGGCCTGGAAGGCCAATACATATTGCAGAATTAGCATTGTGCCATGAAATAAGAAGTAAAAATAGTTTGAGGAGCACTTAGAAACACAGGCCATTCTCAGAAGATAATCCCAGTGAGTGCAGCCAAGGGGTTGAATGCATGAGTCTATTGGAAGGGATGTGAAGAGCAGGGGCTGAGTTCCATCAATGTGTGAGAGGCCAATATGACATACTTGGCCTTACAAGAGAATTCCAAGTGGAAAATAGTCAGGTATGATCTTAAGAAACATTGTATCAGGTATAGTGATCAAGAGCTAGTGTTGCTTCCTCCCAAAGATTAGATGAGGGAAGCATCTCCCTGATATTATGTATAATCTGGTTTACCAGGACGATATGGTTAAAATAATACACAAAATACTGTGATATCCTTGCATAGAGTTTAGACAAGAGGTAAGGATACCCCTCTGAAGAGGGAAATCATTCTTAATATAATCAGTGAAATGGTACACCCTCCTAAAAGTGAAACTTGTTTCTGAGATGCAGGACTTGCTTTATGGACAATTTTCAGAAGACCAAAGATATCTGGGAATGTGCCCTTGGGAAGAGGGAAGTAGGAGATCCATCTCCTGAAAGCCACAAAGTCTGACAGGCAAACCAATTAGGGGGAATCGAATTGTTCTAATTTGCGAAGTAAATGATTACAGTCCTTGTAAGTTCTGTATTTACATCTATTTAAGGGACCATTAGTTCTTGCGATATCATTTTGATAGTTTCAGTCTATCTTCAACATGTCAAAGAGAACCAAGGACCATAATAATAAAAAGGAACCACGCCACCTGGGCCCACCCTGATAGCCAGAAGAAAAGTGTTTCAAAATGTCAAAAAGTCAAAATTCAAGAAGGCAGGTGTAACAAAGTGAGGGACTCTGAGTCGATCATTCATCCCGTGCCCAACCTTGTCTATTTTAAATTTTCTCCTATTTAGCAGAGCAACATTCTCTTTATCTGACAAGGTCTAGAAAACCTACATACTACAGTGATGAAGGTCAAATCAGCTTTTCAGTTCCAATCAGAAACTAGAATTTAGGTCAAAGGAACTCAGCAAGAAGTTGAAATATGGCCTTATCCACAAGCAGAGAGCAGGTCAGGTTGCCATGGTTCACCATAAACTCATTCCACACCTCAGGTCTATGACTACTTGATGAATGTCAGACTCGCTAGGTGCTGGCTGGTTAGAATTCACTCAGGAGGGAAGACAACCTGAAGTAAGAGTGATCACAAAAAAATATTGAGAGACATCAACTCAAAAAGCAAAGCGGCCTTGCACCACTCAGTTTTAGAACAGAAATCTCTCCTACACTAATATGTATTAAGATATTATAGTATCACAGAGCAGCCAAATAACATTTTGACCATAATATGACTTCTATATAAAGGCTATAAGTTGTAAAAATTATAAAACTGAAGAAGGGATGTTGTAGGTCAAGTAAGGGTTTTAGATCAACCTATGCTCTAGAAAATTTAGGCTTAAGTTTTTAAAATAAAAGACTATAAACTTGATCTTGGCATACATGGCAAGTTATGTCCAGAAGGTAATATATTTAGAATTAAACATCAATGTGAAATTATGACCTCAAAAGCCTTATTTTTTCTAACTGTATCACTGACTTTGCCCATCAACACATTATTTCGTCCCGCACCAGCATTGGTATATATGCGCAAACACAAATTTAGACTTTAATTCTATTTTCTACTAAAGGAAATCAGGAATTCTTTGAGAGTAGTTGTTTCTATATCCCAGTGAAATGAAAAATTGAGGTGATCTTGGAGTAGCTTATTATTGTCATAATGTAAGAAAAGTATGGCCTGAAATATGTTTAGAGCACTGCCAAAGGGGAAAAAATGTTTACTAAATGAATACCCTCTGGCCAGCTTTTGACAATTTGAATATATGTTTCATTAGAATAGTTATTTTGGTAAAAAAGAAAGAACTATCATTCAAACTGATAATATATATTCCACAGAAGAGTAGGTTAATGTTTCTAAAAAAAATATATTAAAAAGGTAGAATGATATGCAACTCAAATTATAAATATTTACTGTTCACTATTTGATTAATACCTAGGTTTATAATCATAGTTTATAATCTAACCTAAAAGCTTTAAAATAAGAATTATATATTATATGTAAAGATAGGACACTGAGCCATGTAGCCCTGGTGAAATAAAGCCTAAAAAGAAATAGAAACTATGTGATTGACTGAGACCAGGAAAACTTAACAAAAAGTCATCAACTCAAAAGTTTCACTTTAAAACTAAGTTATTCTGCCATAAATAGGGAGGCCAGGTATACAATCACTCTTGAGAACAACCTTGATCTAACGTCACCTAACCATTTTATAGATAATTCTTCTTTGTTGACTGAAGATTACTGTAACATCAGGTTACATAATTCACACATACAGTCAATCTGATGATAATGTTTTTGTTTTAGATTTTTTGCATGTTTTAGAAATTATTATGCATATTATGTATGTTTGCTGCTCAGGTATTTGAAATACTCAAAGTAATCTAGTTTACTAGTTTTATAAGACTAATCTATTAACTTCATGAAATATATATAAGTTCATAATTGATAGCTTTGTAATACAATTTTAAGTGTTAAAGAGAATTTGATAAACTTGTGATTTTCATTTAGTAGGGTATAATTAGTTAATTTAATGATCAGATTTTAAATATTGAAGAGAAATTGATTCATTAACTATGTAATTATCATGTTTTAATGATTAAACAATTGTTTACTGAATGTACAAGCCAATTTATTGACTATAAATCAAGGAATAACTTGTTTATGGAGGTTCCCTGGAAGTACAAAGAAAACCCCTTGGGCATTAAAGAGCTCTCAACAAAGCCAAATCAAGAAAAGGAGTTTACATATGCTTATAACTTCTTCTTTAAAAGGAGACAGAACTATAGAACATATTTTTGAGAAATATTTCCATAAAAATGAATAAAAACAGATTTTTCTTAATGGAAGTGGTATGTGTCCATTATTTGGAAAATGCCTGCATGTAAAATGTTTTATTCTCTACCAATATGGGATAAATGAAGTGTCACTGTGCTCATTGGTTGGTTTATTGAAGACATCCATCATGTAATGATGCTTTAATAGATTTGCACATCTGAAATGATAATTTGCTACTTCTAGGACAATAGAACAATTTCCCAATATAGCCTTAATTTCCAGACAATGAGAATGGATTCTCAAATGCAAGAACTAAGCTTGCTATTGAGAAAGCAGACACATTTTCCTAGACTTACAGAATCATAAAGCTACCTTAGCCCAACAGCCTTAGTTTACAAATAAAGGAACTAGCTAAGGGAAATTGAACACTTTATTCATGTTTTCACAGCCACTTAGTAAAAGAAGAACAAATCAACATTTTATGACTTCCAATCTTATGGTCTTTCTCCATCAGAAGTCCTTATTTTAGTTTATACACAGTTGTCATTTCAGTTTAGAAGTTTTTACTTAGCTCTATTGACAAGGAAAAAATTGACTGTGAGAAAAATCTGTGAAAAAGACTGAAAATTTTCAGCAGTCATATGCACTTTTCTTTACAGCTCTTCACTCTTGAATTGTATGTCCAAATTGTGATAATGATAATGGAATGGGTAATGCTATTTATTTTCACAACACTGTGAAATTAGGCTTCCTCTGTGCATTCATGTCTCTGGCATCTGTCATTTGATTTTAGTTCCCTACATTTTCCACTAGGTCACAAAAGGAAAGGCCTCATTGTCCCAGTTGTTTAAGAAAGTGAAGCACGGGAGGCCTTTATGAGGGGGTTTATAGGCTCAAATGTTTGTAAGACTAAGTTAAAAATAAGTGAACAGTAATGTTAGTTGAAAAAAAGAAGTGTGGCACCTTGGGCAACTGAGGAGTTTATGTCCATGTAAAATACACTCAATCTCTTTTCCTTTTTTTCTCTTTCCATCTCTTTCTCAGGACCGTTTTACACTGTTAAAAATTACTGAGGACCCCAAAACTCTTTTGTTTAGTGGGCCATATCTATCAATACTTATTGTATTAGAAATCAAAACTAAGAAACTTCAATATATGTTATTGATATATTAAAAATGAATAATAGCCCTGGCTGGTGGCACAGTGGATAAGGTGCTGCCCTGCGAACCCAAAGGTTACTGGTTTGATTCCCAGCCACGGCACATAATCAGGTTGCAAGCCAGGTCTCCAGCCAGGTCTCCAGCGAGGTCTGTAGATGAAAGGCAACCATACATAGATCTCTCTCTCTCTCTCTCTCGCTCTCTCTGCCTCTCTCCCTACCCCTCTGTCTAAAAATAATAAAACTTTAAAAAAATGAATAAACACATTTCAAATAAAAACAAATAACATAGCTTATGAAAACTACATTTCCAAAAACAAAAACAGTGAGATAAGTTTCATTGTCTAAATTTTTGCAAAGCCCTTTAAAATTTGGCTTCACACAGCTAGATTCTCACATCTGCTTTGCATCCAGTCTGCTGTTTTGATCAATGTACCAGGTCGGTCCAAAAACTACTGGCCGTGCAAACGATTTTAATTATTTTGACACTGGATGGATACTTTCAGGACAAACTTCATATAGAAAAACATTTGGACTCACAGCCCTAGTTGGAAAAGGGCAGGTGCTTCAAGGCCCCCTGGGGGTGTCTGACTAGTGTCCCCGACAGTGAGGGAGGAAACCAGAACAGAACTTCATGTTACTGCAGACCAGTTTCACATATTCCAACTTCTGGAATGGTCCAATTAAAAATAACAACTATTGGAACACCGCATGTGTCTTTTGTTTTTTTTCTTCTTCTTCTTCTTCCTGTTTTGGAGATGGGTCTGCCATGGGATTTCATGTCATGTCCTATAAGAGACCCTTATCTACCTTTCGTCTTTTCTATTTTTTGCCACTGTGATAATCTATAGCCACTGCCCACCCTTTGTTAGTGTCTGTATCAGTCTTTCCCTACCTACACATCTATCTGTCTATGTCTGTATCTACTGTCTATATTCCTATGATATTGGCTACAAACAGTACGTTTTTTGCATATATTTTAAAATAAAATACCCCTTCCACAAATATTCTGAGTTGTTCATTAATTGTTAATAACCCAGCTAAAGTGAAGATATAACCAAAATGAAGAGTTGAATGACAGCTTAAATACATGTCAGCAGTGAAGGCAAATACAGACTTTGCTCATCAAAACCCAACCTTCTCTTTAGGAGGATGGAGTAAGCCTGTGAACACATGTTAAAAAGAGTTGGCTACTATGTCAAAAGCCAGGCAGACTCATAGACTTGCTGTTTCCTTCAGGGCTTTATTATGACAACAGCAATTACATGCTTTCTAGGTTTCAGTCAAGGCTGTAAGCCTTTCTGTAAGGATGAGTTATGAAAAAAATCCAAGACTGCAACAGATTGTGCTATTTGCCTCCATGTCCACTAGATCTTATATGGCAGAAAAGGAGAATATTGATCACCCCCCACCCCTCACAACACTAACACCCAAAAAAAACAACAACAACATCTTTTTGTTTTTGGTAATAATGTCACCAAAGAAGAAGCAAGATCGGCTTTTGCCTCCTCTCCTTTTTCCTTCCCAGGTTTCAAAGGTCAACAGTATTACAAAATACATTCATGTTGACATAAAGAGAACTTCATTTTCCTAAAAACGGGAAGAACTGAATGATATCCCCCATTCATAGACCCTAAATTCTGTAATGAGTACCATGCACTCTGTAAATGGAGGTGAGATAGAAGGAGAGTGTTGGGTGTTAAAAAGGACTCGCTATCATTTTCTTTTAACTGAGATGACACTTCATGTTATTATTTACCTCTCTTTGTTTCTTTATATCTTCAGAAATGCATATAACCCATGCATGCAGATTGTGCAAGCCACTACTAAATGGTGCTTATTTGTTCTGGCTTAAAGAAAATGTTTTTCAGCAGGTTTGGGGGTTATGTAAAATCTGTTCTGCCTATGGCCCAGTCTTCCTGTAGCTTTTTAGGATATCTGTGATAATGACCAAGAAAAGAGTCCAACCAGATTTGTCTGCCCTGAATTTTGACTATATGTCTTACAGTCTGCAGAATCTTTTTTAAAAAAGCCTGGGGATACATACCAGAATTTATTGCCCAAAATTGGCATCAGTGACAGAGACATTTTTATAGGAAAGATACTCAGGGTGAATCCATTAGAAAGAGTGGATTTTCAGTTCAGTCTATCTTTTAAGCAGCAAGAGATTTAAAATAAACCAAAAGAGAATAATCATTAATTTATTCACCAAATTATTTATTTAAAAGATTTTATTCATTATTTTTAGAGAGAAGGGCAGGGAGGGAGGCAGAAAGGGAGAGAAACATCAATGTATGGTTGCCTTTAACCTGCCTCCAGCTACTGACCTGGCTGGAGACCTGGCTTGCAAGCTGGTTATGTGCCCTGACTGGGGATAGAACCAATGACCTTTGGGTTTGCAGGCCAGTGCCTATCCACTGAGTCAGCAGCCAGGGCTCTAATTATTTATTATTGTTGAGCTAAATGTCTGTCATCTCCATGTAACTTATTTAGGCCCTTTGAACCTCAATACAGAGATACATAAAAATTGCTATGCTAA
Organism: Noctilio leporinus; assembly: GCA_004026585.1. Classification (NCBI taxonomy): domain Eukaryota; kingdom Metazoa; phylum Chordata; class Mammalia; order Chiroptera; family Noctilionidae; genus Noctilio; species Noctilio leporinus. The sequence continues at coordinate 136,968 of PVIW01003406.1, read as the reverse complement.
TAACTAAATGTTTGACCTCAGGAACTAATAAACAATTGCAACATGTTTTGTGGTCTAAAAGTAACTTTCACATTCACTATCTACAGAATGTCTAGTTACATTTAAATTTTAGAAGAACAAAAAATAATTTAGTGTAAGTGTGTCTCAAGCATGGGGCTTACTGTATTTTCATCTGCTAAATCCAACAAGTCTGTCTTTGGAAAACCTGAGGCTAAAGGAGCTAGACAGTTTACCCAATACGACCAGGTCTGGACCCTGTTCCTCTGACTCCAAATCCAGTCTGGTTTTGCTTGGGCCCCCGAACCTCAATGTTCTATCTCTTGAAAAAACAAGCAATAAGAGAAATACTAATAACATGCCTTGCCTTTTACAAAGGCTATGCTCACAAATCTGATGCGGGAGATGTGAAGACCATGTTAGTCAAGGTTTTGGTTGTCATCAGCAGAATGTCGCTTGGCTCAGGAAAGCCTCTCTGCCCCAATGCAAAGATACTTGGAATCTTGTGGGAAATCCAGGGGAACAAGAGACTCAGGTTTGGAGGGTTGCCAGGCGAAGGCCACACTGCCACGGCCATCAGGCACAAGCTGTGCAGCTCATGGCCAACGCTGAGAATGCAGCACTTCAGAAGACACTATTGTTTCCCCTGAAAGCTCCATGTGTCCACATGACCCTCCGTCATTCTCACCAGGAAGGATTCTGGGCATAGCCCCTGACTTGGTATCATTTTTCTCTAAATTGTTCTCTGATCACGTCTAATTGGTGTTGCCTCAGTCACATTCGTGTGTGTTAACTGCAAGGGAAACTGGGAAAACAAGTCTCTGGTTTTTACTTAATGTAGGAATGCATCCTACAGTGGGAAATTGCAAGTACAGAGAGATGGCATTCAATTAAGTACTGGATGGCAGAGAAACTGAGAAACTATTCCACATGTGAACTTGAGAAACAAGTTAAAATGTTACCCTCTTTGCCAGAATAATTGTGTTCACCGTTAACAAATACATATACTCCTAATTCCTGCCACACACACATATATATATATACACACACACACACACACACAGATATATTATATACATAATATACATATATATCAGCTGTCTTAACCCAAGCTGTAACTATTTTCTTTTCCTCTCAAGTCCTAACAAAGGGCATATATATTATATACTGAATCCTTATTCATATAGCTTGACCCAAGGCACCAACTGATCAATGCAAATGACCATAACTATCCAAATAGCACTGACAGCATCAGAGTTTTCCCATGTGGTTTGCCAGATGCGCCAGTGTCACTTCATTGTCAAGTGTACCCCAGAAAAGTCCCTTTCAATTCTGATATCCCATATGAGTTTGCTTCCCAACTGGTTCCTAAAATACTAATATACTGACAGTTTCTAATCTTTACTACAAATTGAGTTTGTGCTTTATAGCCAAAGTCTACAATGCTGTCCATGTGAAGTTTTAATTTTTTATCATTGAATTTTTATTGTAATTTTCCCATAACCATTTATTCCCCTTAGACCTTCTTCCACCTCCACTCCCCACCGCCAGTCACCAAACTGCTGTCTGTGTCCATGAGTCCTTTTCTCTGTTTTTTCCTTGATTGTTCCACCCCACAACACCCCCACCAGAACTGTCAAATAATCCACTATTGTGGCTTCCATAGGTGTATTATGCATGTAGAACTGATGTTGTAAGTGCCAAGCATGGGTCATTAGATTTTTAAAAATTGCAGAACACAGACTGATTTGCTGGAGATCAGAGATATCCTAAAAGGACTAGCAAAGGCTGAAAGTCTGTCTCTATAGAAACGACTCAGCTACCTCATTACTTAAGCTGCATTGCCTTGCAATGGTCTAAAACTGCATTCCTCAGAAACCCCTCTCTCCCTAGTGTTGAAGTTAAAAACTTAATTGGTTCAATGACATCCTTTTTCCTTTGAGTAAATGTATGGATTAAATTAGGGTAAATAATTTAGTTTTACTAAAACACACATCATTTTTCTAGTTTTATCTACCTTAAATTGAAGTTTGATTCTTAAAAATCATATCTGAAAAATACTGAAAAAAATCCAACTAGTTGGAGCTGAAAGAGTTTACAATTTTCTTTAAAATGTCTCTATTTTCAGCTTTAAATGTCTGAATAGTCCTGAACTCTGAAAAGAAACAAAAGAGAATTCAGTAGTGTTTTAAAGAAAATTTCAAGTTTACTCCAGAGCTTTAGTTCATCTATTTCAATTTGGGTATAAAGGTAGAGGAATAGCTTTGGGGAGAAATAATTTTCTGTATGAATAAAGGAGAGAAAATCATGCAGCCTTCCCCAGCTAATACATTATTTTTTGGGGTAGCTCTGATTCAATGGGGAAACCTTAATCCCTTCTCAGACAAATGGTTAGGATAACTAAATTTCTTTTAATAGCCCATGTTCTCAAGTCATGCACAATTGAGTCAATACTGCAATACTAGCCTCTTTCCCAATAAAACAATGACATATCCCCTATTTTCTTTCTCAGGTAGAAACTAGAACACATAATGCCCATTTATACTAAGCTTTCCCATTAGCTTGTAAGTGATCCCCCAGGATAAGTACAAGGACATTCACATTAAGCATTTTTAAATTTCCCAATACAATCTTGAACATCAAACTTTGTTAAAATAAAAATCTAAATAAGCTTTGAAGGCAAAAAAAGTTACCAGAAAGTAAGCACTACTCTTTCACGCATAAAGGAAAGTAGTATATGGGTATTATAGGAAGCAAACATTTCTTGATAGGAGTATGATGAGAAGACTATGGTTATGGACTTCAGAGATTATCAATAGCCAATGCCTGCCTTCCTGGTGTCGTCTTGAGACATTTTTCCATCCTTGGCCCTTCTGTCTGTACAAAATTTGTAATAACCCAATGGTTTCCAGGGATGTCCTCCTATAGTCACTTGCACACCTCAAAAATGTCTCACAATAGAAAGCATGTGTGTAAATCTGCTTTTCTGCTAATATATGACGCTTGGTCTTCATTTGTGGAGCCGCTTACTCTAAGGTATCAACTTTTCATGGTGGCTCAGATGCAAAATCAAGTAGAACTTTAGGGAGCAGGTGTTCTCAGGTAGCTCTATGTCTCTAACACAGGTAACTACCTACTCAGATGAGTTTAGAGTCTGAGCTCTCCTTAGCTTTGCTATATTTTCAACAAAATGTCACAAGTTTCTCAGGAAGCAATTAGAAACACAATTACTGATACCTGTCAGTGTTTATTTAATTATTACATGTGCCAGACATACTTATGAAGATGACAACTATTTAGCTCAGCAAACCTGTTTCTGTTCAAAGGGCATCAAGAATAGGAATAGGGTACCTGCACAATGATGGCTAACACATCTAAGTACACAGTGCTTAGGCACAAGGGAGAGAATTTAAATGTTGGTACAAGCATCCCATTTCTTAAGTCTGATATCTTGTATGAAATTTTAAAGCTTTAATACTCATCAGTTTTCTACATAATTGCAACAAAATATTTTTATTCTGGTTCTTAAATACTAAATTCAAAATACATTGGCACCCCATTGTTTTTTTTTTTTTTTTCCACTTTGCTAAAGGAGATATTGATAACCAATAGGTCAATGGTGGTACCTACATGCCATGTGACTGAGGGGTATACAGAGGAACTCAGGGTGCAGAGGTATGTAGCCTGTCTTCCATACCTAGCATACCCATGAAGGAAAGACAAGAGCTGATTGATTTTTAACTGCAAAGTAATGATTTCCCGAGTCTCTCAGTCATTTGTCTAACTATTCTGGCTTGGTGTTTATCATCTGAGTAGAAGAAGAGGACCTGATTAAATGCGCATTTTGGAAAAAGCTCCAGAGATTATTAAAGTCCAATTGTCAGCCCATAAATCACTCCAAGTTTTTATATTATGTGACTCTAAGGCATCCATGTTACCAATTGCAGATTTCTAAGGTTTTTTATGATAACCAAAGTGCAAATCTCAATCCCCTTGTGACTTAGTCTGTCACTTATATACTGAGCAATGTTGTCGTCCAAACTGTAGACAAAGCTTAAGTTTTGTTGTAAGGCTAGCCTAAATATGGCTGGTGGAAGGATCTCCCATCTGATCTACCAATCAGATTACAATATTAGCTCTATCACTATAACCTGTTCATTTCCCTTTTATTTCAATTATTTCCAGTTTTCTACATTTTAAATTTTCTCTAAAGTGTTTGCCAATACAGTATTATTTTATTTAAGATAACTGAGATTCAATTCAAGTATTTATTGTGGTCCATCTATATTCCAGGAACTATTCCAAAAATAAAAATTAACAGCCTCTCATAATAACCTGGAATGCACAAAGAGACACTGACCATAAAAAATTCTGCAAAGTGATGAGTGCTGTAGTAGATGTAAAGATGGATATAGAATCATGGAAGTGTCCCTAGAGGTATTTATCCCTATTATGCACAATGAGAATTCTTCTTGGGGTATGAGAAATAAAAGAGCATTTCAAAGGGAACTTAAGTCATATATAGGAGACAGGAAGATCTGTTTGAGGAAGAGTAGACTAAACAAAGAAGTGTTTTTGTTTTTGTTTTTTTCCTTAAGAATAGAAAAGCTAGAATCTTGAAAGGGAGTCTGGGACTTATAGTTAAAACCAATTTAGACTCTTGGTCCTTTTCTTTTGGGATCATCCAAGCCCTATGTATTTCCATCCCCAAACTACAGTGGGACATTATTAATTCACAGGATGTCTGTTTACACCGGTTTTCCTGTCCCATACTAGTCACTTACGTTCTTCCCTTTTTCCTTTCATCACATTCATTTTTTACATCATGGGCAGAAAATGGTAACAAAGACACAAATGTTATCATGGCATTTGGTATCTTTGTAGCTAGCTTCTACCTGCTCTAGCCCATGTGCCCTGCAGGTCATGCACAGTCCTCTATGATCTGGCCCTTGCTCTCTTTCTAGTTTCACCCTAAGGGCATCTCCAGGTGCTGGCCTTCATTCAACATGCTCTCCTGCCTCTGTGCTTTGGTGTATCCTGCATCTTTAACTTGAGGACCTCTCTTACCACCCCTGCATTTCCCTAAAAGATGGTTTGCTTCTTTAAAGAAGGGGGCCTCCCTGGGGAGTGCTTTCTAGAATATTACAAATATACGGGATTGGTATTTCCTTCCTCTCTGCTCCTACAGCACTCTGTATGTATTTCAATGAAAGCAATTATCACACTGAATATAATTACTTTTTGATTCCTCTCTTTATTGTTTAGTTCATTGAAGTCTAAATAGTCCACCTAGTTCATCATTATCACACCAGGAACTAGCAACAATTCATAATATATGAACAAATGACTGAATGCTAATGTTAAGTCACAGAGAAAGACTTTCAAAAAGGAAGGACTGAATCAGTAGTCACTTTATACAGAAAAGTTGATCAGGATAGAAGTTAATAATAATTTTTTCAATAATAATTTTCCAAAAGATTATGGGGAGTTGAAAAGTGAATTGATAGTAAGGAAGTGGCAACAGGAGGTTTGTACAATATTTATAACTTGACCATATCTAAAAGGCTAAGGGGAAGAAAATAAAAAAGGAAAGAATTATAGGATAATTGATGGGAAGATTCCAATGGAGATAAGGAAGAGGTTTGTCTTGTAGGGTAGGAATATTTCTTTTTCTCAGACCCATGGTAATAAGATGAGCTACAAAGTAAACAAACAGATAAATTTACAAGTAGAAAAAGTTGGTTATGAGCATTTAGGCATTTATATCTTATGTGTTTATTCATCGTTTAATTTCCTGGACCATAATAATAGTTATGGTCTAATTATAAATATGGTCTAATTATAAATATTTTATAATTAAATTAAGTATAAATTTAACATTTAATTATAAATTGAATTAGATATAAATTTACTATTGGAATACAAGAACCTAAAAAAAGACATATTTGTACAATTCAGAGTAGTGAATCCAAGTGGTGAAATGAAGTTTAGCTCTCCATAATATCAGGTTCAAATACTAAGTTCAAATAATAACAGTAATATAATAGATATGAATTATTAACTCTGTTTCAATCGTAGGTAAGTGTGAAGTAGCTTCAGCAACTGTTGATGTTATCTTGAATCTGCAGTACACAAACTAAATGAAAACAGAATGCTGTTATGCAAATGCAAATTCAAGGCAAGTTTGGTTTCTCTTTCAAAAACATATCATCCACCTTATGTCCATTCTCCATAGAAATACTAGTGCTTCCCCTACATATCCACCATGGGAAACAAGTGATAAAATAGACTAAGATCAAGTCAAAAGATTAAAATCAGCACAAGAACCTAGTTGAAGGTGGCTGACTTAGATCTGTAAGTGACGTCAATAGACAATGTCTTCAAATTACCTACTTTGGGTGTTGGTAGGGCAATGCCCAGGGTCCAAAGGATTTGAGCTGGTAAGAGTGGCTACAGGAGTCCATGAGGAGAAGGCAAGAGCCAGTGAGGCACAGAACAGGTGGGCAGGTGAGGAAATGCAGTTAAGCACAATTTATTCTGCTTAAACTGGAAATTAAGGCTTTGAGTTTCTTTGGCCAGAATGTCAACGAGCAAGTTAGGTAATATGCAGTCTACTATGTTGTCAGTGAAAGCATTTGTTTGGGATATCCCTACATTCTTTCTCTGAGGTAGCTTGTTATTACCTCCTATTGTTTCTCATGTTACCCAGGTTCAGAAAGACATGTTATCATAAAAGGATCTGAAGTGACTTCAGAAATGTTTGCAGATGCTTTCTCAACATCCCTTCCTTTTGGTTAGATTTGTCTCAACTCATGTATTGTATTACTCATTTATTCAACAACTATGAATGGAGAGCTGATTTTATGTCAGACACCCATGTGCTGGGTTATAACAAATAAAGATTAAGAAGAGGAGTAGGGCTAGGGGAAGGGTTTGGTCAAGGAGCTAGTGTGAATGACTCATGAATATGGACAACGGACAGTGAGGGGGCAACTGACTGAGGGGGACAGGATGGGGTGGGTGGGGCAGGAGCGAGCAATGGAGAAAAAAATGAAACAATTGTAATACAATGATGAAGTGATAATAAAGAACCTTAATGTTCTAGACCCTGGAAAGCATACCCTAAGTGACTATTCATACACGTAAAAATAAAAAGGAGACAATTTGTATGAATTATTAAAGATAAACTGAATAAAATGTGAAGGATAATATGGGAGTGGAAAGGCCCACTTTAGTTTTGGAGGTCAGGAAAGACCATGTTGAGAAGCTCAAATGTGATCTGAAAACTGATGGATACCAACCAAAGTCAGCCAGGTGACAATATGAATATAGAGCACCCAAGGTGGAATTAATAGCAGAAACAATGATCTCAAGGCAAGAATGAGCTTATCGTGTGGCTGGAGAACAGGAAAAAGCTTACAAGAAAGTAATGTGCATGGGTCACAGTCAGTGGGGAAGAAGGAGCACTAGGTAAAAGCAAATGAAAAGGCAGAAACAAGTTGCTCCGTGAAAGACACTGCAGGTTATGGTAAACAGTCTGAATATATTCCTGCCTAAAATGGGAAGCCACAGAAGGGTATCAGGAGAGGTTTGATTTGTAGGTTTGCATTTCAAACAGCACTTTAGCTTTCATTTCAAGAAAGGATTTTGAGAAGACATGGAGAAGTTATTTTTAGGAAGCTATCACAGTATCCTGGAGAGAGAAGATAGTAGCATTGTTGAAAAGAGTAAGGGTGGTAATAGAAAGGAGTAGATGAACTCGATATATTTTTAGAGATAGAACTGACTGGACTTTGTCATTGGTTGGATTTGAATTTGGATGAAAATGAGAAATACAAAAATCAGTTCCAGGTTTTGAGTTTGTATAGGCAGGGGTGTAATTCATCAATGTAAGAGAAGACTTCTCTCACTCCAGCAGGGTGGAGTTGAGCCTCAAAGAAGAGACAGTGTCCAACCATCCCTATGACACATAAATCTACCTAAGACTCAGAGTATGCAAATTCTAATCATAAACAGATGGCTTTTTAAAGCTCTTCCTCTGGTGCTTCTTAACTCTTTAGCATGAGCTGACTTCCATTGACTTCACTTGGAAATGCTGTAATCATTTGTGACTTCTCCATTTCTTTCACAAAACAAATCCAGTGGGACACACTCAGCCATGTGGCTTGTACTTCTAAAATTTATCTTAAATATGTATCCTTTGCTACACTGATATTGACATTGTCTAAACTGTTCAGTCTTCAATGGATCATTGCTGCATACCTTCACCACCTTTGCATACAGGTTCTCCTTTCTCTGCCCATCCCATCAAGCTACAAGCTCCTGCCATAGTTGTCTTTTAAATCAAAGATTGGATATATCTATAAGCTAACGGGTACCAGAAGCCAGGCAAAAAATGATGATTCCCAACTTGCGAGTTAAGGCTCAATCACTGATCATGCAATGTAATGGATGTTTTTCCAAGGGCATATGATTAAAACAATGCCATGCTCTGATAAAATTTTAACTGCTCAAAATGCAAAAATAGGACTTCTACATCTATATGTATATCTTTTTCAATTTAGTGGTATACGTTTGCCAAATTGTCCTTTCTTGAGAAGGACTGTATATTATGTATTTTGATGTTGTGTCCTTTGAATACTTTACATTTGCAGTCACTGTTCAGGAAATACTGGCTATTTAGATTTGTAGTCGCTGTTCAGAAGGTATTGGCTATTAATATATGTCATATGTAACTGTCTGGGATACCAGTGGGGTGGGTCAGCTGAGAGCCCAATAGTTCCTACTCTAGCCACAAAGGAAAATGACCATAGTCAGAGAATTTTTCGTTCAAAAAATTGTACACAGTGCTCACTTCAGCAGCATATATACTAAAATTGGAACAATACAGAGAAGATTAGCATGGCCCCTGCGCAAGGATGACATGCAAATTCATGAAGCGTTCCACATTTTAAAAAAAATTGTACACAATGCTAGAGATGATTCTTTGTGAGAAATTGGAAGACTACGAGGCCCCAGACTATTGTGTGTTTGCTTCAGAGACTTAATATCTGATGTTGGGTTGATAGAACAGCCCTTTGCCAAAGCCTGGTAAACTGACTTACCCTTTCAGGGGGTGCTTGGGTATTCTGGTGAGTATTTCAGAAGAGTATGTCAGTTTTGATAAAATAACTAGTATATTCTCAATCATAGGTAACTAAGTGGGACTATTTTAATATATTCAATTATATTCTTGCATTTTTATGTGTTTCTTCTTATGTGGAAATCCTGACTCTCCAAATAGTTTGTAAATTTGTTTTCAAGTTATGGATGTTGTCAAATGTTCACCTATTTTCCATAACTATCAGGAGAAAATTAGGGTTATTCTTGAACATTTGTTGAGTCAAAACAACTGCTATCAGGGTCAAATCACTTCCACTGGTATCTGCTCAAGTCTTGTTTGGAATTACCAGAGTGAAAACACCAAAAAGAAATGGAAAGAGTATCTCTGAGTTATAGGAAGGGTTCCAGTAAGAAGGTGGAAAAAAACGTATCAGAGATAAATTTGTCTTACTTTACAAAGGAGTAAAGGATGAGCCTTGGGAAGATATACTGCCTTGTCTTTCTGCGATGACAAGGTACCAGCAAAGTCTATAAATAATAAACCCTTAAGAAATTATAGAAAAAACAAATGAAAGCAAAATGGTCTTTGAGTCCTTATGAATCTCTTCCCAAGTTAGCCTCATAAAATTACCCTTAATTTAAAATTTCACAATCATCCCCTCAATGGGAACACATTCAAGGTAATTACTAATTTTTAGCATTGTAGACAATTTAGGCCAAATTCAGGCAATGCAGTGTGAATCATTTCCCTTGGTTCTGACCTTAACCACAAAATCTAATTATCTAAATAGGGCCATTAGCAGAGCAGAGAAGAACCCCTTATCTAAAATAGGATTTTTGCAAAATGTCAGCTCACTTATTATTTATTGGCTAAAAAACAATCTGACCTCCAATTTGAGGATGAAATCATTTTTTAAAATGCATCTTGAAATCCAGTAAATCCACCAGAAACTTAGTGGAAGTTGAGACCATGAACACCAGGCAAAAGTTTCCTAAACACAGCTTGACATGATCCTGCAGAAAGCATTTCTTGGGTTAACATTCTGATGTCGGCAACCACTGCAGGGGTGTATTTGCATTCAGAATACGCAGTCAGAGAAAGAACGTGATCTAAAAGCTTGTCATGTGTTAAATGGCTCACAGTGTTTTGCAGACAACAGGAAGTTTCACTTGCACAAAGTACTAGAATTAATGCATCAAGGTTGGTGACAAGCTCTTAAGCTGATACATACATCAAGGAACTGAGCTCCTCATAACCAACCTGTCATACTTGATTATGTTCTGGGAAAAAGCTCCACATACAGATGTGACTTTGTTTATTAAATCTAACATTAAATGCAGCCTCCTGCTAAAAATTATTCCCATTTTATATAGGAGAATGTATTTTCATAAACTATATAATGGAGAATAATTTAAATGACATTAACTATAAAGAATTTGGAGAAAACATTGTTATAGTCTGCATTAAAATGTCATGAGATCAGAGAGGCTTAGAACAAGTGATTTAATGGTGTCTTGTTTTCTTGCAAGTCCATTTTATTAGAAGTAGAGTCAACACTGCCTTAAAATATTCCCTGTCATAAACAGGACAATTCAATATTAAGAGTTTTCTAACACAGATATCTGAAATAATCCATTTGGGCTAATGACAAAGAATAAAGAAGGAAGGGAGAATCATGTGTTCCTGAGGCAAAAGAAACTGGTTATTAAAACCAACGTGACAGTCTAGAGATTGGGGTGCATATGTGCATGGGACCAGTATCAAAGACCCCAGCGAAGTGTAAGCCAATGTCAGCAGCAGGTTCAGGGGCCAGAAGCTCTTTAAAAGAATTGGAGACTGACTCAGAAAAGCTAAGTGAATGATTAATAATTAGGTGTAAATAGTAAGTACTGAAGTACTGTGGCAGTCTCGAGACTTGAGACTAGAGCGTGCAGAGTAAGGGGGCTGTATGTGTTCAAACCTTGAACCAGGCAGCTTCACAGGGGTGGGCATCATGCATTGGAGAAGCAGAGGGACCAGGGAACCATGGCAACTGGCTAGTTGCTCTCCTGAACCACTCAGCAGAATGACTTTATTCTAAGTATCATAAATATAGGGAGTTAGTACTGTCTATGGCGATGAGAGCAGAGGTTTTAGCATCAGAATAACATTACACATTAAGCCTTCTCATGTATTACCTTTCTGACCAGAGGTATGTTACTTAACTTCCCTATGCTTCAATTTTTCCATCTGTACATGGCATAATACTAGCAGTTGTGACTGCAATAAAGAATCTACGGAGGTGCTGGGTAATATAAGTGGCATCTAGTGAGGCACAATAATATTAACTTTTATTAGCATCGCCCGTGTACTCCTCACCTCACCCTAAATCACAGTGAATCAAGGCAAGATTGGTCCTGAGCTTGAGATGGGCTCTGGTTCTGTTGCTTCAATAGTACTCAGCTGTGTTTAGGGACATGTTAAGTGGCCCAGACAACCTCTAGCTATAAGGTCTTTCTAGGACCAGTCATCTCCAGGTCAGCAGGACCTTACAAACCTTGGGAACTTTATACAAACCAATTCCATTGTCCCAATCTCAAGGATTCTAATATGGTTAATGTGGACAGTAACCTAAGTATCAGAATTTTTCAAAGCTTCCCAACCCAGTGATTCCAATGTGCTAGAAGACTGGTGTCACGATCCTGGAGAATAGCCAAGGAAGCAGGGCAACTGAGAGACTACGCTAGGTAAACAGCTGACTATTTAAACTAGCCCTAATAGGGAGATGAACTTAAGACTTGACCATGAATTTCATAGAAAAAGAAGAAACCAAGAGAGACTTGCACATTATTAAATGGAATGTTTTATTTTCTTTAATATCCACTAGCAGGGTGACTTATGAGGAAAGTAAAATCAGTTCTAAAAAGTTTAAACCTGTATTTTATATGAATGCTTAATGAGTTGTATGTCTGGTGAGGGGGCTGGTACCAGCAAGGACAGAAACAGATCAAGGCAGTGACAGAGAAGGTCAGCACAATCCTGAATGCAACCTTGTGAATGTATGATTCTTGGGTGTACCAAACATTTCAAGTTCTATATTCGATGACTATTACTCCAAACCTGAATACCCCTGTAAGATTACAAGTACATTTAGAACTAAATAGGAAAAGGCCTGCAAGTACTTGATAAAGAAGGAAAAAGAGGGATGCTTAGAAAGAACAGTAGGAGCAGCAGCAAGAATGACAAGTCAGTTGACTGGACAATGAGAAAAATATAATCAAATCAAGGGCTTGGAGATCAAGTGCAAAAAATATGAAATTAATCTTTCAGAAGGAAGGATGAGAAACAGCAGCAATGAAAATGAGTATGTGGCAGTTTAGGAAGGAAAATACTCTTTTTATTTTGAGAGGGGATTCTGATTAGGATGGGAAGCCTGCCCTCTCTCCATACCTCATCTTCTCCTTTGTTAGGGGTGCCAGGGGGTTCAGCAGCCCATTTTACACATTCTTGTCTCTGAGGCTCTAAGCAGAAGCACAGATAGTAGAAAGACAATAAACAGGCAAGGGGTGATGGATGAATGCTCCCTTAAGAGCAAGTAGGAGGGTTGAATTTGGGTCTCCATTTTCAAAGAAGAAAGAAATCTAATCACTTCTTAATCTCTGCTTTTGGCAGCTGGAACTGTTCTCCCAGTAGATTCTTCTACAGATATGGGAGCTATAAACCTCACATTGCTAACAACAGCTTTGGTCTATGCTGTCCATCTTACAGCCACATAAGGTCACCTGTGATTTGCATAATTAGTGGTTCTAATTTATTTTTTCCTTCAAAAATCAGAGTTGTGATAAAAATAGAAATGTTATAATATTCTTGTTCTTCAAATGGTTTTCATTCTGTTTGGCAATTGTTTTTAGGTACTAGAGGAGTGTAATAATTAGGATCTATTATCAAGATGATTGGAACACTGAATCATTATAATGACCTCTGTCTATATAAATCATGGTGGCGTGTTCCTATAAATGATAGTTTTATAGCCATTTCTGGAATCTAAATGCAAGAAACAAAATAATGTTGTTGTGCTGAGACAGACTTTACCTCCAGGAATACTAAGTGGAATTATCTTTTCTAGAGAGAAGAGTACAAGTCTTTTCCTTCAGAGTAGCAAGTAGAAGGGGATCACATTTGAATAGGGTCACCAGATGGCAGGGTACACCCCTTCCAGACACCACAGTACCCCTGACACCTATAGAGACAGGAGAGGAGGAGCTTTGTACATGGTTTACCAACCTCACTAAATCACCAACTTCTCAAAAACCATAGCTCATTCTTGCTCTCTGGGGAGCAAGCAAAAACAAATACACAAACACAAAAACAAACAAGACAAGACAAAAGAAAACAAAAGAAACCCAACTAACCAAAAAAATTGTGTAAGGGATACTTTTCCTTTATCCTTTTCTTTTAAGTCTGTACATACTAAAAGGATGGTTTCTACATGAACGTTGTTTATGACCTATTGGCTTCCCCAATCACTTATTTCAGTGTTTTTTCTCACAGCTCCTTCCTTTGTAGTCCATGTAAAGGTGACTCTCCTTTAGTATATGAGGTTTGTCCCGAAAGTATAGGCCAGGCAAACTGTTTTAATTATATTGACATTGGCTTGATACTTTCGAGACAGACCTCAAACTTTTTCTTCAATTTCATTGGGCTGTAATTGATATGTAACATTGTGTAAGTTTAAGGTGTGCAACCTAGTAATTTGCTGTATGCCACATATTATAAAATGATTACCACAGTAGGGTTTGTTAACATCTATCACCTCACATAGAGAAAAATTATTTTTCTTGTGATGAGAAATTTTAAGATCTATTCTCTTAGCTACTTTCAAATATTCAATACAGTATTGTTAACCATAATATTACTGCTGTATATTACATTCCCAGAACTTTTATAACTAGAAGTTTGTACCCTTTGATCATCTTCCCCCTCTCCACTCCAGCAACCAGAAATCTGGTAACAGTTTATATTGTTTGTTTGCTTTTCAGAGTCCACGTATAAGTGAGATCCTACAGTGTTTGTCTCTTGCTGCCTGACCTATTTTCACTTAGCATACTGCAAAACAATTTTGTAAAAATAGCCTCCTTATTATATACGCAGACACAACTTTAAGGCAGGTCCCTGGGCTCCTGTCTCAGCCAGGTGCCAGGTGAGACACTGACACACAGCAACTGTGGCTCTTGTCCCTTCCGTACCCACTCTAAGGGCACCTTGAACTATCCTCAGCACCCAACCCCACAACCTTCCTTGTGGGAGAGAGCGTCACTCCAGGGTCCATCTCTCTTCACCCAGGAGTCAATAAACAGACTAGTCCCAATCTGTGCATTTCCCAACTCTAATTTACTCAATATGCTACGAAAAATTCACTTCAGGATGCAACAGTGAGGAAGTGCTGCGGAGGCCCCAGCCTAATGTGGGCAGCCTGGATTTTGCCACGCTGAATCCAGTCTCCTTCGAGAACCATTTATCTATACGGACTGACTGTGCTGTCTCTCAAATCTTCCAGCAAGTAATTGTTGGAATACATCCTCACATACACACACATAAGGAAACAGAACCATCCTAGACAATCAACAGTTCTCAAAAACAGCACAGTCTAAATTCAAAAGGCGAAAGAAAAATTTGTCTCTATTGCCCTAGGCTAGGAAAGGCCACTGATGTCCACATTGGAGCTAGCATGCTATATATTTGATGCTGAGTGGTATCAGCTGCATTTTCCTAGCCTGCCTCTTTTCCCAATATGTCCTTTCAAGCCTGCAAAGATTGAGAAATAGATATCCATCGTTACAAAACTCTGAACACTTCTTAGATTCACAATGATTCAGCTAATGGTTGAGATTGCAATCTGGAAAGACCAGAAAAAAGTTCAGAGTGCCCTTTTACTTCCCAGGCACGGTCCAGAGGGAGAATGATTTCATTTCTGTTGTTGTAATACCACAAAAGAGGGGGGAAAAAATCACTCCCCTATTTTCTTATTTCTGCACTTGCTCTCCATTTAAACAATTTCTGCCTTAAACACATTTACATTGCACAGGATGTTATATGTGATCAACAAGCAATGTCATGAAAAACAAGAAAAAAAAAAAAAAAAAAAAGCCCTTACAGCTAGCTACCTACCTAAATGCTCTCTGGTGAAAAATACAATGATATTGAATATATGTCCAACCAAGTGGGTCAGCCCACATATTAACACGAAAAGTGTTTCATTTCCACCAAAAAGGTGAGTCAGCATGGGAGACTGAACAAAGACATAATGGTGTCAAGGAGACATGGATTAAAATCCTGGGACTGCCACTTTCTCCTTCTGTAACATTGGTTCAATTATTTAAGCTTCCCTGAAATTCAGTGATCTTAATTGAAAAATGGATAGAATACTCCCTATCTTGTAAAGTTCTTAGGAGAATTAAATAAGAAGGCAAATAAAAAAACACCTGACACTATGTGTGGTGTACTTCCGCTGCCAAATAGGTCACTGCCCACTACCTGAGGGACTGTGTCACCTGGTTGCCTGACCACATCTCTGACTCAACAGCAAAAACGAGCCTTTCATTTCTTCCCATCAACTTCTTGAAAAATGTACCTTGTGAATCATCAGTGGCTGTACCTTCTCTCTCACGTTACATCTATCTAATCAATCAATCTGGGGTCCACTTCAAAACAACTTTCATATTTATTTTTCTTGTCTCCCCCACCCCACACCTCCACTGGCCACTGGCTTAGTTCAGGTCTCCATAATCTCTCTTTTGTATTACTGCAATTTTTGCTGATCTTGGTTGTCTTTCCTGTCTCCAGTCTCTACCTATTTTAGTCTTCCCTCTCAATTCTCCTAAAATAATCTCTTTGAAATACAAATAAGATCCTTGAAAAAATTCAGTAACTCCCCTTTGCCTAAGAATCAATCAGTTTCAGTTTCTTAGCCTGGCATATAGAAAATGTATGTCTTGTTTGACCCTCATTTTTCTGCTCCTTCTCCATGGGTCCTCTCTAGGCAGCTACTAGTTCTTCCCTGAATTTGTCACACTCTTTCAAGTGCTTCTGGGCCTCTGTATATGCTATTTCCTTTTAAATGTTTCTTTTGCTATGGAATTATTGATCTTAAATCATTCTTTAAACTCAATTGGAAAGACTACTAGGGTTGATTGCTCAGTCTTATGATCCTAAGCTACTTGTAAATAAATTTTCTATAGAAGTATATAAAGACAATTTAAATATCTTCTGCCAAACTAAAGTGTATGGGTATTTGTCTTTGAATTTTCAATAGCTAGCAAAACACTTGGCACCTCTCCAGGCTCATTGCCTGTACTGAATAGATGAGTGAATGAGCAAGTGGAAATGGAAAAACTCATTTATTTGAACTGACATGTTATAGGCATCAGGGTAAAAGAAAGCTGGTAGTTATAAAGTGAAAACTCTGTGGACCCATAAACTTGAAGACTGGGAAGAGTAACTACAATACCAAAAGAAAAGTCAAAATGAATTTTCAGTGTTCATTTTAAATGCATCATACCTATTTTGGTTTTGGCTGACTTTGCTATTGTGTTCATCAAAATGCATATATGTAACAAAAAATGCACAGGGTTGCCATCAGTTACCTTGAAGTGACCTTCTAGGAAGCAAGATGTTAGTATGGAAAAGCCTATGTCCCAAAGGTTGATCATAATTTAGTTAATCAACAAATATTTATCTGAGAATACCAAATATTTATATAGGGTATGTGTGTGTGTATATATATATATATATATATATATATGATACCATATAAATATACAAAACATGCTATATAAGTGTGTGCATATAAACATATATGTTATATGCTTATATAGTATCACATATATTATATATATTTATATGGTATCATATATAGAACACCTACATTTATAGATTTATATTATGTATATTTATATAGTATCTCATATATAACATTTATATGGTATCATATATGTGTATATATATCATGCGTGTGATACTATATAAAATCAGTGACTTCCTTGAAGGACTCATATATATGACTCAGCATATTAATTATACTCATAGGTAAGATTTATTACAGTAAATATATACAAAACAAAATCAGCAAAAGGTAAAGGCACATTGGGGAGAGGTTTAGGGGAACCAGGCACAAGCTTCTAAGAGTCCCCTTTCAGTGGAGTCAGAGAATGTCCTTAATTCCTCTCAGAACAAGTTATGAGGGTATAGGGGGCTGGCTAACCTCGGTGCTCTTAGCATCACAAATATGACTGTAAGAGGGAGAGTGGGCACACTGTTGAAACATGTTACCCAAGAACACTAAAAGGAATAATATAAAAAGACCATAAAAATCTCATACTGCAATGTGATTCAGACCCCAAAGATTTATAATTTGTGATTTTAGTTCACTTCAGTTTAATTATTTGTATTTTTCCATTACCATTTATCCTCTCTATACCTTCTTTATCTCCTCCTACCTCCCTTCCCACCACAATTCATCTTAAACCCCAACATTTCTAATTCTAAGAGTCACCTCTAGTTTCCCATAATTTGGAAATAACTATGTATTACTATCCCTCTTGAGGCATTAGCTATATATAGTTATAAATAACTATATTTAAATGCAGTGATTTTTCACATGACTAGCTGGCTCCTAGAGAACAACTACTACTCGGGTCCTCCTAAGGTAATAAACTCTTAACTGCTATGCAGCAGAGGTGAGCAAACTACAGCCAGTGGGCATATTCCAGCCAAAAGCCTGTTGTTGTAAATAAAGTTTTATTGGAACACAGTGTGTGTCCACTTGTTTATATATTGTTTATAGCTGCTCTCTTCCTCAATGGCAGAACTGAGTAGTTGTGATAGAGAAGAGCTGGTCTATAACACCTAAAAGATTTACTACCTGGTGCTTTACAAAGTTTACCAATCCTTCTACCATAGGCTCCAGGCTATATATTGAGCTGTATTTCTAGAAATCCATTTCATAATATAAAAATACTAAAACAGATCATAGCAACAGACCACAAAAGATTGTAAATATATTTTTATAAACTTCATTTAGTATGTCAAAATTAAATATAGTATAAATACTACAGTGTCAAAACTCCTTTTCTTGGTAGCATATTTCTGAATGAGCAGAGAGAGCCTAGGCTTTATTTAAAAAGGACTATTGAACACGCACACCCTGAGAAAGAAGACACCTTCTATGAAGGGCTCCTGGTGTGCTGCTGTGACCAACCAGAGCAGCTTTATTCTAACCAATCAGGACAGTGCCTTTTGGACCAATGAAACTGCAAAGATTTGGAGCCCTCATTTGCATGAGAGCAGACCAATCAAGGACCAGGGACAGGGACTTCTGTCTACATAAGCCAGTTCCCCTCTGGCTCTGGGAGTGCACTTTTCTTTTCCATAGAAGACTGTAGACTGCCTTTCCCTAGCTGAGCTCAAACATCAAAGATGTCTTGCTGAAGCAGAGTGAGGCAGACCAGTGCAGGTCAAAGAAGACTGTCACAGAATGGAGTGGACCAAAGCACCACAGAGATGAGTGCAGCAAAAAACAGACCAGCAAGGAGCAGAGCAGAACTGTCTAGCCAGGGAGGAGCCTGGCTCCAGGGTTGCCTTACAGCTGTGCTGTCTTGCAACTAGGTGTTTTGCACTGAATAAAATTTCTTTCTTCACAGCACTTAAAATGGGGGATTCCTATTGGCATTGAATTGGTTGGTGCCAATGGCCATTGGTTGACAAATATAAGCAATGCTTTCTTTTCTAAAACTCTGTAGGAAGCAGGGCCTTTCCACATTGCACTAAGAATTTTTGAGGTGTTTTAAAAATTAACCTTTTCTCAATAGAAAATTAGTCTATGACTTGATGTCTATTAATTAGTTCAAAGTTTTGACGTGCTAATTTGCAGTGGCAGACAGTTTCCTCATATTCTTCTTTAACTGTTTCTTGGTTGAAATGTGGCAGCAGATTGAGTGTCACAGATCTGTTCTGTACCACAGTCAATAGTGCAGTCATTTTATGGACATCCTACGGGGCTGGAGGTTAAGTTTGCAGTCTCAACAACAGTTGTAAGTGTTCTAAAAACACAGGAGCAAGTAAAGCCATAGGACCAAGAAGAGGTCACCCAATCACAGCATCCATCGAGAATGGGTTTGCTGCTTGCTGTAACTTGAACTTTTAGACCTCCGTGACCTAACTTATTCTTGCTAGAGCCTGACTTTTAGTATTTTATTGTGTGTCATTAAACTTTTACTGTAATAATTGTACATCAGAAGTGCTGTATCATGAAGTAGATCCCACAGAAAATTCTACTGGTCCTAAACGATAATTCAGACATCACCCGGCATTTTTGCTGTCGCCCACAATTTTTCAGCCTGTCCTATATTTGAATCTCAGGAGAGGGAAAGCTCTACAATGAAGCTGCCCACACACTTCCACTCTGCTGCTCTGGCTTCTTGCTGACAGATCTGGGTTGGCATTTTTCTGTGTTGGTTGCACAAACTTATAGTGCTGCTTGAATGAGGGGAGCAAAGCACAGTTTCATTTTACACATTTAGCACTTCTGATGTGGAGCAGGAGCTGAAGTGTTGATACCTGTTCTGAGAGGTTTGTGAAGTCTTCAAATCTGTTATGAGGCATCTCATGCCCAGAGGGAGGTCTGTCTGCCTTCCTCAGAGTGCTTCACAGTATCTGAGGGGCAGCCCAGGATAAGGGAAATCACCTGGCGAGTGCTGGTAATGAAATCTCACAATGGAGCCTAGGGAAACTAGTGAAAGGTAAATTTAAAAAAAAAACAATATAGGAATGATTTCTTTTACTCATAGGCTTAATAGTAACAGCAATTATAGGTCAAATTTTAAAATTCTTTTTCTGTGCCAATAAGTATATCGAATTATAGGGATCAGGGGACAGAAAACTAGGGTCCATGGAATGACCATCCCTTTTTTGTAAATAAAGTTTTATTGGAATACAGCCACACTCATTCACTTATGTATTATCTATAGCTGTTTTTCCTCTGTAACAGCAGAGATGTAGTAGCTGCAACAAAGACCCTGTGGCCCACAAAGCCTAAAATATTTTTTTACCTGACCCCTTATAGAAAATGTTTGCCGACCCCTGGTACACAATTTTTTATGAGACTTCTGTGACATAGATATTATTATTCTCACATAAATGAGGAAATTGCAATTCAAAAGGATAGGGAACGTTCCTATCATCACAAATTTAGTGGTAGAGCCAAGGCTTTGGAACGTGCTCATGCCACTGTCTTATATGGCCTCACAAAGTTTTACAGTGACCTTAGGCCAATCTTTTCACCTCCCTAATGATCACCTCCTTCAGCTTCCTCCTGCACACACACACAAAAAGGTTTGGTTTAGATGGCAGCCCCAGGGTTTCCCATTTGTAACCTTGTGCATGTCCAACCTGTTTTGCTATTTCACACAGCAAATATAAAGTCAGAGTTTGCTATGAAAGCACAATATCCATTTATGTCAAAGGAGATTTTCCATATGCCAGTCAGGAAAGAGGTTTCACAGAAATTACTAGAGTAAAATGAAATCATCACTGTTAACCGAGAAATGATGCCAGGGGCCCATTCTCAATCATTAAATCACATAAATGCTTTGTTCTCTACAGCACCATGAACACAATTGCTGGTTCTAGGACAAGAGTTTCTTTCAATATCTATAAAATCCAAAAATTAGCTTTGAGTATCATGAAATATGTTATAAAGGAACTTTCTGATGGTCTCCTCAGCTAATACCGTTTTGATGTGAGTATGTTTAGTGTCCTAAGTATTCCTTTTAATTTAATCCATTGGCATTTGGGTCACACCACATGGGCTGCTCTGTGGCTCATTTGCTGTGAAATCTGTTCTCATTCTTTTTCTCTCCTACTCTGTTTCACATGGCAGAGGTACTGACCCTTCAGCCTGTATTTCCCAGGCCCAGCATCATTGCTGCTGCCTGGGTTCCATCAATGAAAGACAGTGAAGGGAGGACAGATGGAAAAGCCTTCTGTGTGCATGCATGCCCTCCTCCCTAATCTTGGGCAGCATCTCCGTCAGTGAGTGTTTCTTCTTCCAGCTCATTTCCTACCAGAAAGACAGGTTACAATTTTAGCTTCTCTTACCTGGCATCAGCCTCTGGGCTCTAGTTACTTTTTCTTCCTGTGGCTAATTTCAGATTACTTCACTGCCTCCTCTTTTTTTGTGTGTGTGTGCTTATGTCACCTGTATGACTAGGTCCTTGTATTAAATACCCTCTATTTTAGACACTTAAAGGGTCTTATATTTTCCAAGATTTCCCCTAGCAAATGCATGTCACTTGGTCACATTCAAACCACTCAGGATTATGTTACAAACAACGCAACAGATGAGCTTCTAAATATGTATGTTTTTCCTGTTCAGTCTCAACTCAATCTTCAAGATAAGCCTATTTCTATCAGTAGCTGAAAAAGCTCTGACTATACGTACTTTGTCTAAACCTTTGGATTTAATGAAAAGTTTTCCAAAGAAGACCCATTAATTGTCATAATCAAGAACACACCAAAAAATGTATGGTATACAATAGTCAATACCCAGGAATGTGTAAGTCTCTCTAGGTAAAGATATAGTCATATTAAAACAATTAAGTGATATATTGAGGTGTGTGATTAAGATTTTAAATGTAAGACAGTATTGGCAATCACTGCAGTCCAAAAGGAAAGAAATCATTGTAGTTAGGAATATTGAGGAAAGGTTTTTTTAGGTCATGAGCTAGGTCAACACTGAATGCCTTTGATGGCGAATGGACAGAATAAAGGACATCCTACTTATGGGATTAACACACACAAAGCATAGTTAAGTACAAGCTAGTAATTACTCATTTTCATGTAGCTAAGGTATATGCTTGAGGTGGATATAGTGATTAGACATTTAATGCTTTAATCATTGTCAAGAGAGCAAGTTCCCTCTGATATTACAAGAACAGTGTCATGTGAGGAAAGGAACACTAGCTTTCGAGTCAGAAAGACCTGGGTTTGGATTCCAGCCCTGCCTTTCCTGTTGACATAACCACATATCCTTTTCTTCAGCTGCTAGTATCTTGGTTTCCTCAAATACAAAATGGAGATAAAAATTCATTACTTAATATGAACATGAAGTGAAACAGTGTGCACGAAATACTTGGAGGGGTATTTGGCAGACCATGGGCACTCGATGAGTGATGGTGCAGGTTGGCACTGCTTGTCAGCTTTGAGTTTCATTTAGGAAAGTCCATCAGTCATTCTCCAAGGAGTGCTGCTAACAGACACCCAATGATTCTCCCAGAATTTCAGTACTAAATGAGAAGATCAATGTAAAAGCATTCAGTAAAACTGCTTGGCCCAGGGGAGGTGGTACACTTGTCAGTTATCATTGATATTATCATATAAACGTGACCTAAGGGGTGTTATAATAAATATATTTCTTGAGAGCAAAGACCATGTGACCATGGTGCCATTTAACATAAGAACCTGAGATGAAAAAATAACAGTGTAACTCTGTGTGTGTAAGTCCTGTGCTGCAGCTGTATCCTCAGAGCAGGAGGTTAAATTGAGCTTGGTATCTACTGAGAACTGAGCAGAAAGTCCAAATGAGAGTTGGTGGGAAAATTCTTAAGGGCCAGTACTGATGTCAGGCCTACAGTGTGACCAAGAACTTAGAAGGTCTAGCATGGCTCACACTATGTTGAAGGCAGGCTGGCTAGGGTGGCTTTTGTTGTATCCCTGGGTTTGAGTTTATAAGTAAAAATAGGTGGTGCAAGGGATTGAGGTAAGACAGGGAACAAAGTTTTGGGGCTCCAGAGACAATGATTAAAAATGTTAAAATAGCCTTTATTTAGGGGAGTGCCACTCCCAAGTTGATATTCACAGAGAGATTTCCAAAGAGAAACAGCCTTTGTTGAGGTCTATGTCTGAATTCCTTCTCAGGGGACAAAATTAAGGACAACACAATTATTCCTGAACAACCATGTGAACAATACCTTAAATAGGAAGGCCTCTGACAGAACCTTTAAGGCTAACCATTTGATGGAGACATGTCTGTCTTTGTTGTGTTGATGCCCTCTTAGGACCAAATGGACTGCAGTTCCATGCCTGATAATCTTGCCAGGAAGGGAAATTATTTGGGAATGTCTTTTGCTCCTTTGTTATTTAGCCATACCTAAAACTTCCTTGAGGTGGTTCTCATTACCTTTTTTCTTCCTTTTCATTAGGTCAATTATTATGATTCCAGTGCTTTAGGTGATGAAGGACAAGATGACACTATTTCAACAAAGGCAGATAATTTTAGGAATTATTAATAATTGAGACAATCACTTATCATAAATAGAACTAGTGATACATGAAACATCAAGATAAGAACACTTTAGAATTTTGTTATAGAAAAGATTTAGATGTTTTCATAATACTGTGTAAGTATAACTGCTGAAAGCCTACATGAAAGTATATATTTTTTCTTATTGTGATTATTTTGTTTTTTATAATTTATAACCGGATCATATGATGAGTTTTTCCAGTGTGGTATTAAGAAAGAATACTAGTTCAGAAGTCTTATCACTAAACTCTAGTTCTATCTTGTATGAACTACAAGAAACAGACTATTGCCATTAGACCTTAGTTTTTAAATTTTATCTATAAAATGATAGCATTTGAATAAATGGTTGATATTAGCATTTCCAATACCCAGTGCTCTAAGAATTTCACTACTGAGTAGTTCATATATGAATGTAGTTCTGCTATCTGAAATTTATTTCAAAAGGAACCACTTTTAAAGTATTTTACTCTTTACTTCATAATCATGTGTTCATTCATTCATTCAATATGTGGGTCACATAAAATGCTTTGTGAATGCTAATTATGTTTATAGCATAATGCTACTGGATAAGACTCTTTATTAGAAAAAAAATCTTATAGTCAAAGACTTGCATTGTAGTTCATGAATTCTATTATTGGCACTATGATAAAGATGTAGATATAAAATGTATCAACCATTTATTAGAAATGGGAAAGCCACATAATAATAATGCTCCTCTTAAAGAGCCAAGAGATGGGGGTCTTAATTTGGATTTTGTAGCCAAATATCTCTTATGCTGTCAGTAGAAAGTACCTTATTAAACATTTGCTTTCCCTTTACACTATGAACTGCTTTGAGACTTGTTTTTATTCTTAAATGTTCGGTATGCATGGGGCTCTTTAAATGTTAGTGACAAAATAAAAAGGATGACAGAGTGAGTAAACGAGAGAAAAATGGTTAGAAAGATATTTGCCCAGTAACTTGCAGGGACAGAACAGTCTGCTTCATAAATTCTGGTGGGCGGTGGGGTGGAGCAAAAAAATTCACATATATCAGACTGTAAACTCTCAAGCAATTTGCTCAAGAAAATGGTGGCAGTAAGAATGTACTAGGAACTAGTGGTACATATTTAAAATGAAAAATGTTAAAAAGATAGGAGACCAAAACAAATAAAAACAAGGTTATGTGTTAAAACTAATTGATAGGTATATGAGAATCATTATAGCATCTTTGTACTTTTGGGTATGTTGAAAATTTTTCATAATAAGGAAAGCACCAAAAATAAATATGTAGAGATGGTATCATATACCTAGCTATCATGCTTTTTCTCTGGTAATCACAGTCAGGCTGCACAGGAATTATAAAATAGAAAATTCAGAACCAGTGATATTCAAATATAAGGTTACCTTGGCCTAAGTATTGCCATAGCAGGCACTGGTGCCATTCTAATGGAAATGATACACATAACTAAAAAGGCTTAAAATGCTGTCTCATGATGGAATGTGTGGAGGCCACCAGCTACCACTAAAGTTCCAACTGAAATTGTGACAGGTCATTCAGAGCTTTTTAGAAAGGAGTGAGAGGGAAAAGGGATGGATTTAGAAATATATCATGGACTTTCTGCCAATCTTTGATGTTCCAAAGGGGACATGAGGCTCAAAAACTGTATTAAAAGTGTCACCTTGAAATGAACTAGTGTAGAACTCATAATATATTAAATGTACAAAAAGACTAACTTCCCACAATCACAGTTTTATTAATCTACTGAAGTGGTAACTACCTTTTCTGTAACACACAACATGTAAAAGCCCCAGTCACCTGGAATGTTTATTTTAAACTCCAAACCTTTTAGCATTTATTTGAAATACCACAATTTTAAACAAAATGAAAATGAGAATGTGCTAAGTTTCCACCACTTGTTTGGATTCAGTCTATTTTATGAATTACACGAATAATAACAGGTAATTCTCAGACTTACTTAACAAGGCAGTATCTCAGGGGGTGTTGAACAAGAAGAAAATAGCTCTCACTGCCATTGCTTTCTGGGGTTCACAGATATACAAGCTGAAATCCCACCCCCTCTTCTACAAAGTCTCCATTTGTGATTTATTCACCTGAATACAAAAGATAGATATTCAGAGAAACACATCTGATTTACACTAAGCATTGTACCCCTCTCATCAACCATGACAACCCATAAAGATACATATGCTAGGGTCACAGTCCTTGAGAAAATATTTTCTAATGTCAAATACATGATTTTAAACACAGTTTGGCAATTTGAGTGCTAAGAAATATACATGCTGTGAATAAATGATGATTAAAGATATGAGGTTTTGTTTTTATCTGTGGGAGAGAATTGCACTGTATTTTGTAAAACATAGGTTGTAACAATAGGTTTTGCATTAGAAAGGCTACTTTTCTGGAGTCACAGGAAGAAGTTTTCTCATCACAGACATTTCAAAAGGGACAGGACTCTAAACACTAGAAAAAGGTCAAAGGGCTCAAGTTCTGCCATTAAGGGTGGTCCATTTCATCTCTCATCCTTTTATAATAGATTCTTCAGTAAATTTTTAAAGTGCATTTGAAAAGAAAAAAAGAAACATTGGAAACTTTCATGTTATACAATTTCATTTTTTCATTTTTTTAAGATTTTACTTATTATTTTTAGAGGGGATGGGGGGAGAGAGGCAGAGAGGGAGACATCAATGTATGATTGCCTTTCACCTGCCTCCAGCTACAGACCTGGCTGGAGACCTGGCTTGCAACCTGGTTATGTGCCCTGACTGGGGAATTGAACCAGCAACCTTTGGGGTTCACAGGCTGGCACCTTAACCACTGTGCCATCAGCCAGCACTATTTTTTTTTATTTCTTGGGAAACAACTTGGAAGTTATCATATTAGCCTGGGTAGCTAGATATTAATAAAAGAAAGAAGCAAAGGGAATACAAAATAATTAAGTCTAATAAACTGGGACTCTAAATCCAATACTGGCTTGCTTCACTAGTAAGTTAAGATTTTCATACGCTCTCCAGGAAACTACCAGATCTGTTCCCCACAGGTTACTGGGGAGAGGGATAGAACAATAAAGAGGAAGTAAGCACATGACCAGTAAAGAGGTTAGAGGGCAAAAGGGGAGGTGCTTCTGCTAAGAAGCATGCACAGTAGAAACTAAGATGGCAACCACTGATACCTGTCAAGTCTAGTCTGGTAAAAGAAGCAGGTTGGATAAGGAACACAAAACTATAGCACATCTAGGAAATGATGGGGTGGACCTATCAAAAGACCATGAAACATCGGGAAGCTGATTAGTTCGAAGGGGCACCTGGTCCTTCTCAAGCCCAAGATAACATAACCCAAGCTTAATGAAGAGCTCTCACCCACTCACTCTCTAATATGCTCTCACCCCATCTGCTCATGTGTACTCTCTCCATACCAGGCATGTGGTCCTAGCAGCTGCCTGGGGCCTGTGGCAGGCAGCATGAGCCTGGGCACCATGCCATTTGGAGCATAGTTGGGAACAGAGGCTAAGATAGCCGGATGGGGATAGAGACGCAGACTGAACCAATGGTGCAAAATGTGTGGACATTGGCCCTATTTCTGGGCCTGATGAAGACAAGGTTGAACTTTTTCCATGTTACCCTCGGACAGAACTGGGACACTGGAAACCAGGAGGTTTATTTCCGCCCAAATAAATCTTACCACAAAACCTCAACCTCTTATATGTGGGTTTTCCGAAATGCTTTGCTCATGACCCCACGAAAGAACACCATTTCACCTGGCAATAATAGTTCCGATTTTGATGTGTCTCAGCTTCTGGACTCTTCTATTCCCATTTTAACTCATAGCTGCCAGAACAATGGTGCTAACATATCACTAGAATCCTGATACTCCTTGGTTTTCATTACCTAACCTCACAATATGTCCTATGACCATCACAGTAGGGGCCATTTAACACCTACCCCTAGGTGCAGCTCCATCCCAGACTTTGGCACAAAACAAAATCCAAGTAAAACTGATTCTTATAAATACTACATAAGATTAAAAGCATCATCCAACAGGACTAAGTTATTGATTGCATGTGAAGAGAGAACAAAGATGAAGTTTGGAGTTGTCTCAGGCTTCCCAAGGTGTGGTTGTGTCTTGCTTCAGTTACATGCAGTCGTAAGAATATATGAAACATCCACAAGAAAAAGCCACATAGGCAGCCAAATATATAGATCTATATATTCAGGAGTAAGGACTTAATTGAAGATAAAGTAGTAAATATGAGTAGCATACAGGTGAAATATGAAACCCAGGAGTGAATGTTATAAGCCAGGGAGAATTTGTACAATGGCAAGTCAAGAAGGCCTAGGAAAGTATATGGGAAAATAAAAATTAAAGCATGGGAAGACTTGAAGACTCTCAAAGAGTTAGAAAACTGCTCAGATTTCTCCTCTGAGACCCAACTTCACAGACTCGACTATCTAACTACACTTTCCTAGGTATCTCACATTTTACAAACCACAAAATGAACTCTTGATCTCTCCCTTAGGCTAATAAAAACAATTTGATTGCTCAAACAGGAATGCTTATTCTGCTTCCTGTCATTCATACATCCACTCATAAAATTCTGCTGCTTCTCAACTCCAAAAATGTATCTCAACATCCTTAGCTTATCTTCATCTGCACTGTCACCTCTTCAATCAGCATCCTTTGCTGCAATATCTTCCTAATAGCTTCCAGCACTGGCCTTGGCCCATTATAATCCTGGATCATGTTACTAGTGTCCTGCCCTGCGTGAAACCTGTAGATATTCTGTAACATTTAAACTGGCCTCCAAGGATTATAAAAGGTGTTGTGTAATCTGCCCCTTTCTGTTTTCCTCTTTCATTGTATTATTGCATTAGTCAGGGTTCTTCAGAGAAACAGAACCAATGGGATAGATGAAAAAGGAGATTTCTTACAGAAACTGGTTCATACAATTATAGAGACTAATAAGCACCACAATTTGCTGTCTGCAACTTTCCTGGGAAAGTCTATGGTATAACTCAGTTTGAATCTGAAAACCTAAGAACCAAGGGAGCCAGTGCTAAAAGTCTGGGTTCAAAGGCCCGAGAACCAGAAGCACAGATGTCCACCAGAGGAAGATGGATGTCCTAGCTGAAATAGGAGTCATTTGCCTTGTTCCACCATTCTGTTCTATTCAGGTCCTCAACAGATTGAATGATGCCAGTGAAGTCTACAAATTCAAATGCTAATCTTTTCTGGAAACATTCTCCTATTTTTATACCAAATCCTCTGAAGCGATAAAAAAAAAAAAAAAAAAAAAAAAAGATTCATTAAAATATGCATGGTCCCATGCATAACAGTGCTTACAAATGAGCCACAAAGCAGCAACTCAGAGAACACCCTAAAAGACACAAAAGCAGATGGCAACAAGGTAAAGAAGACCATATCCTAAAAAGTCCAGTACAACATCAAGGTTGTGCCATGTCCCAAAGTGGTGAATACTAGAAAGAGATGACAACCCAAAGTCATACAACAACATAATTTGATGAAAAAAAAAACCCCTAAAATTTTGGTTTTAGGGAAAGAAGGTCAACATCTTTGAATCTCCCCTCCTCCTCTTGTATAAAAAACAACAATCACAGGACCAATTGTTCTCAGGTGGAAAACATGGAATGTTGAGAGCTTGACGGTATTTGGAGCAGCCATACTCAAAAGAATAGCTGTCTAAGTATCTCATCTATAAAGTTCATTCATTATCTTTCAGAACTGGTCCAAGCTACAGAAAAACTTCCTGCTCCCTCCTCCAAGCAAGTTGCCTATCTACAACAGATAATTTAATAGAAAATACCTATCAATGATGAGCACATGGTAGGAAATTAGTGTATGTTAATAAATTCCAACATCGTGACAGGGAAAAACTCAAATTAAGTTCACTGGGTAAAAATAGTGATGAGTAATATACTCAGAGGGTAGAGAGAATATCAAATGCAAGAAACAAACATAGGTCATTATTTCGAAAGTGAGAGATTCTGAATAGAAAAATGGAAAATTTAGACTAAAGTAGCAGTAAACAGGCTAGATAGCATCATGGGCAAAATCAAAGAGCCAATTCATGGGCACAAAGGGGACATTGAGAAGTTATCTTAGCATGAAGCACAAAGGCCATGAATCCTGTAATCTGATTTGAAGAGAAAATAGAAAATTAAATAAATAACAATAAAATTTCCCAGAATGGAGGGAAGACAGGAGTCCTTTCATATTAAAGTATTGCATGCATTAAATGAATAAAAACAGCACATCTGGAAATGATGCAGTGATATTTCAGAACATTGAGATAAAAGAAAACCAATTTTTAAACTTTGAACAATTAATAAATAATTTACCCAGAAGAAAGAGAAACAGATCAATGTCTGACTTCTCAGCAGGTACAAAAGATTTGAGAAGCTGATGAAGCAGTATTATCCAAGGATTTGAGAGAGAATTGTTCTTGTTTCTCTGCTTTTCTCCCTGTATTTTCTTGTAGTCCTTAGTTTTTCTTGTTTTTAACATTTGACATTCCAGTTAGCTAACCCTTGCAAAAGTAGAACTGGCAATTTATTGGAAAAGACAAATTAATGACATAAATGTGAAGTGAAAGCTCAGAACACAAAACGATAAACAATGAGGGGAAATGAAACAAAGCAAATAGGGAGGACTGATGGGACTCGTGAATTCCTGTGCTAAACTTGCAGTTTGGTAACAGTAACTTTAAGGTGACTTTGAGAAGCATTTAAGTATTAATGTATTTTGATTATTAGCATTGTTTAGAGAACCATGAACAAAAGTACATTGGCAAGAGGAGAAAATAATTGTATGCTGGAACTTCACTTCCAATAAAGGTGGAATAACAGGGACCAGGTTAATTCTTCCATCTTGAAGCACCAAAAAAAATATGACAATGTTTAAAGCAATGATTTAAAACGGTTTTTAAAACATCCGACATCAGGCAACACAGAAATGCTTCAGACAGACAAAACAAATAAGGAGAACCCGACCACTAGCCCACTTACTGACCCGAGAATGCTTCCAAAGACCATCAGAGAGATCTTGATGAACCCACGAGATGCCTGAAGCTCCCTAACTGAGGAAAAATAGATGACAGTTCAGGGAAATGGATGTGGATAGAATGTGTAGGGGAGTGTAACAGGAGATAGCTGTGTTGTGTGATCAGGGGTTGACAAACTACACCCTGGGTACTAAAACCAACCCACAGCCAATTCTGCTATAGTCCATGTATGTATTAAGAACAGTCTCTACATTTTAAAGAATGTAAAGGAGGAAAATAAAAATATGTTATTAAGTTTGCATATAGCCTGTGAAGACTAAAATATTTCTGACACTTTATAGAGAAGGGTTGCCAAATTCTGATAGTGAGAGAACGCAGACGATTAGCAGAGGCCCCCTCCCTTAAGTATTCTTCAGGGGAATTATGACTATTTCTATGTGAGAAACTTGTTTTCAGACTGAGAAAGCATTATCCCAAAGCACTAGAGGAGATTATTTGGAGAATAGCACTGGCTCTCTGAAGCCTCTGGAAACCATCTTAATTTATTTGGTATTGGGTAGAGGATGCAAAAGGGTTTTGAGTGATCATCAAATCTAAAAGGAAATTCTAATTGAATTGTGTCAGTAAATAGTTAAGAATAGTAGTTAGCCCTGGCTGGTGGCTCAGTGGATAAGGTGCTGGCCTGCGAACCCAAAGGTCGCTGGTTCAATTCCCAGCCAGGGCACATAATCAGGTTGCAAGCCAAGTCTCCAGCCAGGTCCATGCCTGGAGGCAGGTGAAAGGCAACCACATGTTTCTTTCTCTCTACCCCTTTTCCTGTCTCTCTCTCTAAAAATAATAAATAAAATCTTTTTAAAAAATAGTCATTTTTACTATTACCTCCAATATATACTCAAAATTTGCTTTTCTACTTTATTTCCTATCATGCATGTCATTTTAATTTTAGTCTCTTGTCTATATTTTCATCTCAAAGTCATTTTTTTTTTTTTTATACTTTAAGCCTTCATGCCTTCTGCTTTTTGATCAGGGTTTCATACAGTTTAAAAATAAAAATAAGTCTTCTAGTTTCTGTAACAGATTGTTTCCAAAGTTCAATTTTGTATTCCAAAGTGTTTATAATTCTTCAGTTATTTTCCTCTGTTCTGTAATATTTTTATTGGCCTTATTGGTTCAATTCTCTTTACTGATCTTTGATAAGCATAGGTCTATTCAGGCCTTTAATTGGACTCCTATGTTACTACACAGATGTGAAAGTAATAATCTATTTATTACACTTACCAAGGATAATCTAAAAATTCTGGACCTAAGGCTGCATTGTGAAAAGCAGGGACAGAAAGGATTTTTTCAAAGCTTTGGCTACTTATCTGTGTAACCAGAGGATATGCAGGCCAAGTCATAAAATGCTGTTGTTTAAAATAGGCTTGTTCAAGGCTCTTATTTTGTGAGTACCCATGGCCCTTAGGATATAGTATAAAGGCAGAGGATGAAAAAGAAATAAAATTATATAAAACTTCATTTTTGTGAGTAGGAGCATAGATACAAATTTAGAGAAATATTTCTTTTTTCTTAATATTGGTCCAGATAATACTATTTTTAAAGATTTGCCCATTGAGGAGTATATGTATGTTGTTATATGTGTCTGTATATGTGGAAGCATGTACACATGCAGTCACGGGAAGGTCTGGGATTCGGACATTTGTTACCTGAACATTCATTAGATGCTAAATAGCATATCTGCGCTTCACACTAGTGGTGAATCTCAAAAAAACTCTGGACTAGGAAGCTTCCCTGAAATATTCCACAGATGCTCATTCACTTTCCATGGATGTTGTTACACCAAAAGCTCATTTTGGAAAATGACCTGCTAGGACTTACTATTCTTAAGGTTTTGCATTTGTGATAGTGGAGGGAGACAGCTCATGGACCAAGTAGTACAGGGCAGTGAAGATCAGCCCTGAAGAGGTTTGAAGGAGGAAGTGCTTGGGAACCTAAAGACCTAAGTGAGAACTGTGTGCGTGTCTGGGTAAAACTGTGCTTTATGCTATGTTTAAAATATTTTCTGCTTTTCCTTGTCATAGAACTTTAAAAATGTCCCCTCCACCTTGTATTTAATTCATTTGTTTACTTTCAGTCCTGAAATAGAATTTAATATACCTATGCCCTTACATGCAGAAGTTATTAAAGATTAAGGAAAATAGGAAAGCTAGGTATAGCTTGCCTGACTTTTATCCATCTGCTGAGGTTTACATTCAGATACAGGCAAGTCCAAGTGTTCATGGCGACTTGTAATAAAATTACAAGTACTCTGTGGCCTATTTTTCAGTCAAGGAAAAGTAACAGAAAGAGCCATGACCTAAGCAACAAGGCCCCACTTTCATAAATACATTAAAATCAGGTAACCATGTGACATTAAGTGAAGGAGCTGGAAAAGCTGACACTTGAGGTATGACAAGAATCTATACTGTATGTCCTGATTCCCTGTCCTGTGGGATTCTATTGCTAATCCATTTCCTATAGTAAGATGGCAAGTTTATGGGTACTGGGATATATTTGAACAATCTGTTAATACCTACTGTGGCTTTACTGGACCAATATGGAAACTTCTCCTATTCCTAATGAAGGGCTTCCTGACAATCTCAATATACCAAGTTTATTAAAACTAAAATCCCAAGAATGTCTTCCTTCCAAGGTTTTTCATATCTTAGCTGTGAAAGATTCTATTAGAGAAAATAAAACATACCAATATTTAAGGGCTCTGATCATTCCCTACATTCAACTATCTACCCATTTTTTTCCTGAACATATTATAGCCAAAAGGTCCTAAGTGTACAGAAGAGCTATTTTGGTTTTACTAAAAAAAAAATATATATATATATATCTAGGGAATAGAGAAATAATAACTGAATTCCCTATTTGTCAGAGACTTTGTTTTGCTGGATCAAGCCAGTTGGTTCAGTAAAAACACAGCAAAGCCTATCAGTTAATGGTTTCTATTCTTTTCCATTGGTCTTAAATTTAGTGACAATCATTCCCTAATTCAGAGAATAGGCTGAATATTATCTCTAATTTTGAACTGCTGGTTAACTTTTCATCTTTTTTTTTAAATTGGAATCTGTGAGAATATCCTGGTAAGAAATGATCAGAGTCTGAGTTAGAACTATGGGAAAGTAAGAAACAGAGAGGGAGAACAACTACATAATTTAACAAATGAAAGGGCAGAACATATGAGAATATGCATCAGATGTAGCCAAGAAGAGGAAAACAACAACAAGAAAACATGCCACTGAGATTATAAACCCAAGAGATGGAGAGAATTATGGTTGCCATTAATTGAATGAAGCCCAAGAAAAGAATTTCTTTCAGAAGGGGAAATAATAAAACCATAACAAATGTTTTTTGCATAGGTTAAGGCAAATGTTTTACCAACTCCATTCAGCTATAGTCACTTTAAAACCACAGGACTAAGGAATAATTTATAACACTATATTGAAGTTCAATCTCTTGTCCTTATTTCCAAAGTATTTCTGTATGATGATGGAAACATATTTGAAACAATCAATCAAAAGGGAAAACTGCATAAATCCCCACATGTTACCCAAAATCCCATATCACTTTAGACAAATATTTGAAATGCCCCCCAACGAGAGAGGCCATGCCACTCAATGTGAAAAACCTTTCTACATATCCCTGTTGCTACTTTGTGATAGATTTCAGGTATATTCCAAATAGCATTTTAAAACTGATTTTCACAAAGAAATTACTTGCTAGGAGAGCCACCTTTAAAACATGTGGGTATGCAATAAAAAATATTCCAAACTTAATTTCAGAGAAAAGTGCCTACATGATTTGGATGGGTATACTCTGGGGTTGCAAGTCATACTTCTGCTGCTCCACAAATTACCTAATATTTTAATGTCATGTTTGTCAACAGGAAAATACTTATGCAGAAGACAAAAAGTGGATGTTCAACATTTGTTACTGAAGAGCTCTGAGCATGAAATGCCATTACAAAATGACTGATAGAATGGGCCATTCTAGGATTGAGCAATAGTAGCACGATGTCTAATTCTGCAGTCTTTTAAGAAGGAAGTAATTTATAGAGCTAACATATTATTTCTTTGATATGGTAACTCGATAGGGTCAATTTCCTTAAAATTATTTATATTCCCTTTAAAAAGTACACAAATGAAACAGAAAGAAATGTTAAGAAAAAAATAAAAAGAAGACTGAATGGAGATACAAATAAGCCAACAGAAATTCTATTCAATGAAGGCATCAAGAATAATATACTATTTAAGGAGTTAAAGTTTAAAAACTTTCACCCATTTAAAATTATAATTCAACATATTTCAAATATCTATGTTTAAACCCTTGATTTATATTTGTTCAACTTTTTACAGCTTCTTTGAATACTTGTTTTCTCACGTGCAAAGAATATAGAAACCTATTCCCTGTACTTTCATATATTTATACCAAATTCACTTACTCTTTGCCTTCTCCACTCATATTTAGTCTGTGCAATCATTATATTTTGTGTACATTCCCAAATTCTCTAAACTAACCTCTCTGCGTCAGTATGTGCCATGCCTACCTCTATCTCTCCTAGTTTCCACTATGAGTCAGCATGAACTTGCCCAAAGTATATAAATTAGATCAATTTCCTTTCCTGTGTAAAACATCCAATGGTTTTCCACTGCATTTAGAATAAAATCCAAACTCATTACACTAATTAACTCTCTTGACCTTATCAATTACTATGCTTCCATCACAAAGGTTTTCCCATTCTTAGAATCTCACAAAGGGTCTTTGCCCTTTGGGTTCTGTCTGCTTGGAAAGCTCTTCCGAGTATTTACATGTTAATTTTTCTTTCTCAGTTTAAATATTACTTCCTCCATAAGGCATTTCCTGACTGCCTAATCTACAATCATGTTTCAACCCCTGGACCCAAGCAATTACCTAACACATTGCTTTGTAATTTTCCTTCATAGAATTTACTATAACCTGAGATGCGCTTATTTACTTATTTAGTTTCATTCCTCCAGAACCTAATTTCTTATGGGCAAGGATCATGTCTATCTTATTTGAAAACACTGTATATTCCTGAAATCTAGAATAGTACCATAAATATAATGTATGCTGAACAAATAGGTGCTAAATGTACAGGGTGTGTGTAATCAATTGTCAATAACTTTGCATTTCCTTATTTCACGTGCTTATTTTGAAAAACTATGTTTCTAAGGTTATGATTTAACATCATTGTCTCAGATATAAAGTATTAAATTCTGAGTGCAACCTTCATGTCAAAGGAATACGATGTTAGAGCAAACGTAATTTCTGGACTGAGTGCAGGGCAAACTGCTAAGGAAATTGCTGACCTCAATAACATCCCTTTATATACAGCTGACAAGGTGAAGAATATCTATGATGCTCATCCTGATGTCACCGCACCAACAAGGAAAATGCATAAGGTACACAAGGATCGCATGAGTCCAGATATTGTACACAGAATCCAGGAGATTATCAATGAAGATCCAGGATGTTTACCTTGACGTTTTGAGAAAAGTAGTTGTACTGTGGATGAAGTCGCAAGTGGATGTCATTTTATGTTCCAACAAGATGGTGCACCAGCAGATAACGCCAAAATGGAGTAACAATGTCTCAGTTCAATGTTCCTGAATTCTGGTCAAAGGAAATGTGGCCACCTAGCTTACGGGTGCAAATCTATTATATATGGAGCATTTATGAGAGAGAAGTTAATAAACAACCTCATTCCAATAAAGAGGCTCTTAAAGCTAAGATTAAAAACATGATGACATCCCTGGATAAAGAAAAGTTAATGAAAGCATGCTCAAGATTCTGAAGTCAAATCGAGTCTATAATTGCAGCAAATGGAGACTTTTTTGAACAATTAAAAAAATGACTATGTTTATGTATTTACATATAAGAATAAATTTATTTCAAAATATAACACTTTTGAGGTATGTTGTTTATTTTACTAAAATCTTGCCAATTGATCATACTCACCCTGTACACTCAGAGTGCCATTGTAAAGCCTACATGTAAAACTACCTACAGTGAACAAAAGAGATTGTGAAATATTGCCTCTGTTGTAAAGATGTAGTTAAGAACATCATTATGTGATCTTGTTTGGAGAATTCTGCTGTAATTTTTGAGGGCAGTTTTACTCTATACTGGTAATTGTTTTGTTTAAATCACATGGCCACATGGCATTGAGAGTATGAAACAAGCAAGATTTTTCTACCATATTTAGAAGTATATTATGGTTCTACATTTTGCACCTTCCTCTGGTTTTCTTTTCAATACTGTTTCCACTTCGTCCTCACTTTGAATGCATGTTATTTTGTTATATTTTATGAAATTTTGTAAATCATCTCAAATCCTTCCTGGAATAGGCAGAAAATATAACAACAAAAATGGTATTCAAAGCACCAACACTTAATATTCAGTTTACATAAATTAAATCTTTATTTGAATGCAAACAAATGTGCATAAAATTTAATTAGAAAATCTACTATAGTGCCTTGTGCAAAATAGGCATTTATGTTTATTTCAATTGATCCAACCCTGTACAATATACAAATATTCATTCTAAATCTATACAGTATGTGCATAATACCAGCAAAATAGCTTAAGTTACAAATTAGCCTCTTACCTCTTTATCCTAATTTGAGTATAGCATGCAGCAGAAAGATGAGATATAAAACTTTATTTTTAAGTCTAAGTTTATTGTTGTTATATTACATCCATCCCCTTTTGAGATTAAAATACTAAAATACTTTAATACAGAATACAGATGGCACTTGGCAGTCCGAACCTCAGCATAGTTCTCATTGCCAGAGCTTCTTATTAAGAGTTGCATCTTAATCAGTTAACTGTGCTGGAACTAGAAGCCACAACTAATTCATCTAGGATGACTTTTGATCCAAAGGCAGTTTACCTAAACCACAGATTGACCAATTTTCTATAAAGTGTTCTGTGGAAAAACTCAGGCTAAAGGAATACTAATGACTAATTTGCTCAGTCAGATGTGATATCTGGATGATTTTAAATTTAAGGTAAAAATGGTGGGGGACAAAAACTCCAGAATTTATTTACATATTTATTCTTACATGTTTAGACTTGAGTCACCTTCAAAGTACTCTCCACCTGATGCAATGCACCTATAGAGGCATTTTCCCCCACTGTTCCAAACAGTTTTAAACTCATCCATTTTGATGACTTTTTTTTCAGTATTTTAAAAAATTTTATTGTTGTTGTATTATATCCATCCCCTTTTTACTCCCCTCTGTCCCCTTCCCCACCCACTCACTCCCCACACCAAAGTCAGTCCCACTTGTTGTCCATGTCCATGGTTCTTCCATACTAGGTTCTTGACTAAACTGCTCCCCTTCTTTGCCTCTTCCTCCCCTCTCCCTGCTTCCCACTGAAGGCCTATTCACTGTATTCATGTATCTGGTTCTGTTTTGCTTGTTGTTTGTTTTGTTCATTATTGTCCTGTAATGGGTGGGATCATATGGTATTTATTCTTCACTGACTGGCTTATTTCACTAAGCATAATATTGTCCAGTTCCATCCATGTTGTTGCAAAGGGTAGGAGATCTTTCTTTCTGCTGTATGTGTAAATGCACCCAAGTTTTTGATCCAATCATCCACTGATGGGCACTTAGGCTGTTTCCAGCACTTGGCTATTGTAAATAGTGCTGCTATCAACATAGGAGTACATAGGTTCTTATGAATTGGTGTTTCAGAGTTCTTTGGGTATAGTCCTAGTAGTGGAATTGCTGGATCAAAAGGCAGTTCCATTTTTAGTTTTTAAAGGAAACTCCATACTGTTTTCCATAGTGTCTGCACCAGTCTGCATTCCCACCAAGAGTGCACCAGGGTTCCCTTTGCCTCACACCCTCGCCAACACTTGTTGTTTGTTAATTTGTTAATGATTGCCATTTTGACAGGTGTGAGGTGGTATCTTATTGTGGTTTTAGCAGCTCTCTGATGGCTATGATGTTGAGCATTCTTTCATATACCTTTGGGCCTTTTGTATGTCTCCTTCAGTGAGTTGTCTGTTCAGGTCCTTTGCCCATTTTTTAATTGGGCTGTCTGCCTCCCTGGTGTTGAGTTGCGTTAGTTTTTTATATATTTTGGAGATCAAACCTTTGTCTGAGGTATCATAGGCAAATATATTTTCCCAGTTGGTTCCCTTTGAATTTTTGCTGGTGTTTTCTTTAGCTGAACAGAAACTTTTCAATTTGATACAGTCCCATTTGTTGATTTGTTCATTTCCTTTGCCCTTAGTGAAGTATCAGTAAACATATTTCTGCATAGGATATTTAAAATTTTACTGCCTGTATTTTTCTCCAGGACCTTTATGGTGGCACTGCTTATGTTTAAGTCATTTATCCATCTTGAGTTTATTCTGGTGTATGGTGTAAGTTGGTGATCTAATTTTATCTTTTTGCATGTTGTTGTCCAGTTCTCTCAACACCACTTGTTGAAGAGACTCCATTTTATGTTTCTTCCCCCTTTGTTGAATATTAATTGACCATAGAGTCCTGGGTTAATTTTTGGGCTCTCTATTCTGTTCCATTGATCTATATGTCTATTCTTATGCCAGTACCATGCTGTTTTGATGACAGTAGCCTTGTAGTATAGTTTGATGTTCAGTATTGTGATTCCTCCTACCTTGTTCTTCCTTCTCAAGATTGCTGTGGCTATTTGCGGGCATTTTTGGCTCCATATAAATTTTTGAAGTATTTTTTCTAGTTCTGTGAAGTCTGTCATTGGTATTTTAATTGGGATTGCATCGAATCTATAGATTGCTTTGGGTAGTACGGACATTTTAATGATGTTAATTCTTCCCATCCATGAACATGGTATATGCTTCCATTTATTTTTATCTTTTTAATTTCTTTTAATGCTTCTGTCATTTTTTGTTTTATCTCTTCCACATCAGCCAAACATTTCCATTTGAGGACTTTTTTACATCTGGGGCGGGTGATGCATGGGGGGCGTGCAGTTTTTTATAAAAATGCACTGAACACTCAGTGCAGTGTGGGCAGGTGTGCTCATAAATCACGCATCATGAAATGGGCAAACATGTGGAAAGAGGCTACAGAAAAACTTCACTGAAGCTGAATGCAGCCTCTTACAACAATATCAGCTGGGACACTGATAGACAGGTTTCTAGGACACTCACCTAGTGGGGGAAGCCAGTATTACAATGCACCCAAGCTCCAGAAGGTAATTCCACTTTTCAGGGGACATCCCTCAAAATGCAAAGAAGTTGGGGCTACAGCCAGAATGTATAGAAAGATCCTGAGTCAGAAATTGCCCAAGGTCTCGGAATGAGAGCACAGATCAAGGACCAGAAAGGTTCTGGAGCTGAAAAGTCAACCCATACCTCAACAGTTTTTGGCCTGAGTTTCTGAATAGTTCATTTCCTTGAGATTGAGAACCAACTTTTAGATTTATATAAGGCAGTGATTTTTCAATCTTTTTCAACTCATGGCATGAGCTAATTACTAAAACTTTGCAGCATACCAAAAATACATATATTTGCTTATTTGAGAAAAAAAAATATATAATTTTGATTCATTCACACCACATGGCTATTGTTATTATTTGTTTTTTCATATATGTGCTGCCGAAGTGAGCACATTATTATTTTTTTAATTCAACGATCTAAAGGAAAAGAGGTCAGTGCCCATGACTCAATTGTCAGGTATTACATGCTTTAAAAATTCTCGCAGCACACCAGTGTGCTTCTTAGGTTGAAATCACTGATATAAGGGATTGCTACATTGAAAGGATTTCTTTCTCAGTTTCTCATTCTGGAGGTAATTCAAATGCTCTTTGCACCCAAATAGGTTAATCAAACCAAGAATATTCTTTCAATTGACATATACAGAAGTGAAGATATTACTCAGCTAAAATCTGGCAAAGGTGTAGACGTCAGAATTGCTCCAACTGAAAAAATGTATTTCCCCATTTAAGTCTTACACATATGCATACACGGAAAAGAATGGACTAAAAGTTTAGAAAAGATTTTGGACATCACCAAAGCTAGTAGAAAAGAATTTATAAGTCCTATTTGAACCTAGGCATATGATCATTCCTTTTTTGTTTAAATACTCAACTTCCAGGGACAATGCTACTCAACTTATGTGGTAGCTCCTTGCATTGTTGTGGGGGGAAAAAACCCAAAAAACACAATGATATACTAAATGCGAGAAAGCATCTACCTATACTGTGTTAAATCCTGTCTTCCTATAATTTATATCGATTAGTTTTTGTTGATTAGAACAACAAAGACTTCCCTCTCCTACATGACAATTTTCTAATATTTAAAGATAACTGCAAAGTCTCCATAATTCCTTTTTCTATAAGATAAACAGCACCATTTTCTTCACTAACCATTCCTCAAATAATACAGTTCCCTAATCCCTCCTTATTCTGCTACACTCTGGTGGTTGCTTGCTGATTTATCTCTGAATAAAAAAATAAAGTTCATATAATTGCATTTTTTATATCCATATTAATAAGCTTTCAGTCATAGTAATTTATACTGTGAAGAGTAAAAGAATTCCAGTTTTTACATCTACACATTTCATCTACATATTCCATGGTGGGCATTATGCAAGATACAAAGATGTTTGTGTCCTACCAGTTGTTTGCAAAGAGGTTATATCAAGTTTAGAGGATAATAAAACATTTCATTTTATAGTCATTACTTCTCCAGGATCTCTTTTACATCTTTGTTATCTCTTTGTCATGCTACTTTACTCAAAAGAAAAATCAACAGTAGAGAGAAATCAATAAGAAAGCAACAAATTTGGTTCAAATAAACCAGTAAATACTGAAGTTTTTGTAAAAGTCTGGTTGCAGGAGACTTCCAAATTTCCCCTAGAGGATTAGCGAGCATATTGAACATTTTTCCTTGATTTTAATTTAGGCCATATTTCTATTAGAAATTCTACTTAATTAGGGCATTTGTTAAAAGTCCATAATGTTAATTCATTGGAAAAATTCTAATAGTTTATTAGATATTTTGTGTTAACATTCCACTTTTAAGAAACATATTAAATAGATAGTATTATTAAAAGATATTATACCTGGCTGGTAGCACAGTGGTTAAGGCGCCGGCCTGCGAACCCAAAGGTCGCAGGTTTGATTCCCCAGCCAGGGCACATAACCAGGTTGCAAACCAAGTCTCCAGTCAGGTCTGTGGCTGGAGGCAGGTGAAATGCAACCGTACATTGATGTCTGTCTCTCTCTCTGCCTCTCCCCCATTCCCTCTTTCTAAAAATAATGAAATAAAATCTTAAAAAAAAAAAGATATTATAATGATCATAACCCAATTCTCTGTGTCAAGCAGCAAAATTATTTTTATTATTCAATGAAATGCTATAAATATACAGTACAATTCATCAAGGAATTATTTAGCATGCTGTGTGCACTTGGCTATTATGACCAAAGAATTTGTGCAAATTTTCTCATAACAATCAAAATATATTTTATTTTTAGCTTAGTAACTAAGAGGATATTTCTTTATCCACTTATAAGATGTGTAAGCAAATGGTGTGTCATATAATCAAAATATTAGGATATTTCTGAACATGCACATTTTGGGCACTGCAGAGGGAAATTACTTGAACACATGATACAATATTCAAATTTTCATAAAAATATTTTGATAACATTGTAGGTAATAACATGCCTGGCTTTCTACTATTAGTTCTTCTTTTTACTAAGCTTTAATCAACTCTAATCTCACAACTCATGTTTATATTTATCAATTTATACATTCAATTCCACTAACATACCGTAGTAGACCAAACAGTAGGAAATTTAAAGAATGAGGATATAAACATGAACTATTTAATGATATACTAGTGTTTTGATTTTTATATACTAATTACACTAATTTTGCACTCATAGTTGGTAAGAACAATGTGATTTGCACAATGTGCTTAACTATGTCATGTATAACCAGCTTAGCATCTGATTCACTCATCACTTGACTTTGAAGAGCTTCTCTTCTAGTAGAAGTGCCAGCTCTGTCATTTTCCTTCTGTTTACTTATGCTTGCATTGTTCTGTCTTCAATTAACTTTCTTTGCAGAAACTTGTTTTGGGAAAGTTAATTTAATTAAAACCCAACAGTATAATTCATAGGTCGATTTCACCAAACTGATGTGAAATCACAACATATTCTAAGGCACAGAGAGAAAACAAGGGCATGAAGGCAGGTCTAGTTGGGCCCATGAATATATATTTTAAAATAAACTCCCAGATGATTCTCTGTTTTCAAACCATACTTTGAGAAACTACTTTAGACTCTGGGGTCAAGCAAAATTTTAGCCTAACTTTAAAAATCTCAAGTTAAGCTTACTATCTTGGAATGATTTTACTCTTAAATTATATAAATTAACTTCCTTCCTTTCCATGTGACACCAACCAACAACAAAAGCATGACTCGGTGTTTAATGTGTGTGATATACGGTTTTTAATAATGTATATTCATTATCTCAAGGAACCCTTTTCATAATGCCAAGAGGTAAACTATCTAAGAGGTATGTTTTTTTTTATCCCTATCTTACATAGGAATAAATATGTTCGGAGAGCTTAAACTTCATTAAGGTCACTCAGGCAGTAGGTAGCATTGCACCTGATTCAAAAGTTTTTGTTCTAAGACATTATCCTGTCTTCCCATTAGTTTTTCCATAGCTGGGCAGTCTCAATGGCTAATTAAATACTACTCAAATATTGAGATAGAGACTATTTCAAAATAGGTATAACTTTCTTTTATACTGATCCCTCAGTATAAAATAGAAAATTGAATTATAAGACTTTCCTTCCTTAAAAAAAAAAAACAACTCCCTATTTTATTATGTGTGTTTAAGGTTTATTACAATGAAAATATGGGATCCTAGATAACTCGGGAAATAGAATCTTTTTTTGTTTTTTTGGCCTTCTAATTCATTATGAAGAACACCCATTTCATAACCAAAGGACCATGCAACAGTCAGCAGAAACAATGATGGAAAGTATGCTTAGAAAAGAGTCAAGGGTATGGGAAAAGATTAATAAGTCTCATTAGCTCCCAGAGGAGAGTGCAAGACCACGGACTGGTGAGAAGCATCAGGAACCAGTAACCAGAAATGGACCCAGAAGCAGAATGCAGCAAGCACACGGTAGAAGGTTGCAAAACCTAACTTGTACATAGTGCAAAGAAACCAAGAGCTTATTATTAGTGGTACTGACTGTGTTACATCGACATAGGCAAATAATTTGAATGAAATAAAAACTAGGCCCCACAAAACCACACACATGCACAAAGATACACAGTTCACTATTGAAATAAAAGGATGTTGTAATACAACTTAAACAAGATAATCCAACTGTTTGCTTCCTAGATCTCAGAAGACTATCATTTTTAATCAACTTGTTTGTTTTCATTTATACCTGTTATCCCCATGATTTATCATTGTCAGATGATTTACAGCAGGGGTCCCCAACCTGTGAGCCAAGAACTGGTATAGATCTGGGACTGTTAGGAACCAGGCTGCACAGCAGGAGCTGAGTTGGAATGTAATGTGCTTGAATCATCCCCAAGCCATCCCCCACCCCTTCCTGGTCTGTGGAAAACTTGTCTTACACAAAACTGGTCTCTAGTGCCAAAGAGTTTGGGGACTGCTGATTTACAGAATTATAGTACCTTGACTGAGTTCCTGCTATGTACCAGCTTTTCTTTTAGGCACTACATTTCTACTCTGTAATCAGTATTTACTACAACTCCATGATATTTGTATTTCCTTTTCTGTTTCCCTACTTCTACTTACGAAGTAGTAGACTGGAAGAGATTTCTTTTTACAAATATTTATTTATTTTTAGAGAGAGAGGAAGGGAGGGAGAAAGAGACAGAAATATCAGTGTGTGGTTGCCCCAACTGGGGACCTGGCCTGCAATCCCGGCATGTGCTCTGACTGGGAATAGAACTGGTGACCCTTTGGTTCACAGGTTGGAGCTCAATCCACAGAGTCACAGCAGCCAGGGCTGAAAGAGATGTCTTGATGTGTCAAAGTCACACAAGCTTGCAAGAGCTAATGAATCCCCAAACCCATTCACTTTCAAATACTTTATACT
Source organism: Noctilio leporinus (assembly GCA_004026585.1). Lineage (NCBI taxonomy): Eukaryota > Metazoa > Chordata > Mammalia > Chiroptera > Noctilionidae > Noctilio > Noctilio leporinus. The sequence continues at coordinate 92,353 of PVIW01003406.1, read as the reverse complement.
GGCTAATTATATTGGTGTATTATAAAGAAAACACACATTTGTAGTTATAGATCTGGAGATTTAAGATGGCCTTCCAAATAAACAGACTTTTGACAGTAAAGCTGCTCTATGATAATTATACCAAACAACAGGAATAATCCAGCACCTGCAAACCAGGACGTAAGTCATTACAGAAAATTATTTCCAAAAGTTCTTACAACAATCCCTGTCCTTTCTTCAATGTGACTTTGCTATTATTCCCATCCACTTTTTAGCCCCTTAAATCTGGACTGATTTTGAAAAAAAAAAAAAAGTGAAAGAAATCATTTTCTAGGATTTTACTTTTCTCACCTTCCCAGATATGTGAAAACAGAAAATCTTTGGCATTTGTTTAGTTTCTTCACAACGTCAGGAGTAAATTTTATTTTCAGTTCTCTTGGCCTTTCCTCATACTCATAAGCATGGAAACAGCCATGACTTCATTCAATGAAAACTGAAAGATAGTATCAATTATCTCCATTTTTTTTCAGAATATCTAAATCTTTCCTTTGGCTGATTTTATTATTTTGTATATGAATATGCAGTTTTCCCAACACCAAATTTTGGAAAAGATCATCCTTTCCTTGTTGTCTGGTTTAGGAACCCTTGTCTTAGATAATTTTACTAAATATTGTATATGAGTCAGATATGTCAGTGTATTATCTTCCCAACCTGTATGGAAGCAAATGAAGAAAAAGGAGGCTGGAAACCTCCTGAATGTCTTATAAAACACCCTAGATATTTTGCCATAATGTCTATCATAATATTAATTTTAGTACAAGAAAAATAATCAACATTGAATACATGCTTTTTTTCAATTAATGAAAGAAGTGGCAAACTACTCCTTTGTCTCCAAAGCAATACTGTGAAGTAGTTTGAGTAAAGTCAATAATATTGACAGTCCTAGAAAATTATAGTTTTAGTAATTAAAAATTAAAGAGTAATTAAGACTGTAATTTATTATATATCTCCCCAATGAGCTCATAAGAGAGAGAGAGAATGTTTCATTAAACCAGAAAACTACATACACCAATTATAAAAATAGCAAAATAATAGTGGTAAAGAGAGAACATTATTATGTGGATATTCATGAGCCAGGGAAGCCAGGAAAAAAATTTGACATCATGAATGAGCTTAAATTTTTTTAATTGAATGTCTCAAAAACCCTGGAATAAAATGGTAAATCAGAGCAGAGTTAAAAAAGAAAAAATTAAGGAGTTATAGTCAAAACAATAAAACTAAGATCACATGAGAGAATATGACAGGCTAGGAGTATAACTATTAAGCTATTGCCTAGATTTAACACATTTATTTCTCAAGAATAGGAATCTATATTTCTCTAAGACCAGGACCAAGGCAGAGATGCCTACTTTCATGATTTCTCTTCAACATAGTACTGGAGGTACTAGTCAGAGCAATTAGGCAAGGAAAAGAAAAGATACTCGAGTTGTTAATTAAGTAAAAGTATCATTTTTAACATGTGATCTTATATGTAGAAAACTCTAGAACACACACACACACACAAAATGGTTAGAATTCAGCAAATATGCAGGATATAAAATCAATACACAAAAATCAACTGCCTTTCTATACACTAACAATGAACAATCCAAAAAAATTAAGAAAATAAATTTCATTTTATAATAGCGTCAAAATGAATCAAACACTTGGGAATAAACTAAATCAAAGAGGGGAAAGACTTATACATTGACAACTACAAAATATTGCTGAAAAACTATAAAAATACACAAATAGATAGAAATATAACCTGCATTCAATTTAGAAAGCTCAACAATGTTAAGATGTTAATGCTACACAAAGGAATCTAGAAAGTCAGTGTAATTCCTATCAAAATCCTAATGGCATTTTTGGGAAAAAATAGAAAAAAATCCCATAGTTTATGTGGAATCTTAAGGGAGCCCAAACAGCCATAACAATCTTTTCAAAAAAAACAAAAATAAAACAAACCTGGAGGTCTAACACTTCCTGCTGATTTTAAAATATGTAACAAAGCTATAGTAATAAAAGTAGTGTAGCACCAACATAAAGAGAGTTATGTAGAGAAATGAAACAGACTAGAGAGTCAGAAATAAAGCCTCACATATAAATAAAATGAAAAAACTTCATTTGTACCTTGGATAAAACTAAAATGGCCAAGGCGCCACAATGATGAAAAGATACTCTTCAGCTAATGGTGGTAGGAAAACCAAGTATCCACATGCACAATAACTAAGTTGGATTCTCATTTTACAATATATACAAAAATTAAATCGAAACCAAATACAGGTCTTTATGTCTAAAATGATAAAACTACTATAAGAAAACATAAGTGAAAAGCCTCATGGCAGTGGATGTGCAATGATTTGGTAATGACACCAAAATCTCAGGCAACAAAAGTAAATGAGTTAACTTCAGACTTATAAACTTCCATGCATCAAAGAAAACAACAGTGAATGACAACCTAGGAAAATGTTTGCAAATCATGTAAGAAGTTAAATCCCAGAATATATATTTTTTAAAACCTCCTGTAACCCAACAACAACAAAAATGGCCTGATTTAAAACATGTGCAAAGTACTTGAATAAAGATTTCTTCAAACAAGATATACAAATGGTCAACATGAAAAGATGGTCAAGTGATATTGACCACCCATCATTGGAAACATGGGTATCAAAACCACAATGAGATTTCACTTCAGACCCATTAAAATGGCTACCATCAAAAAATAACAAGTATTGACAAAGATATGAAGAAATTTGAAGCCCTTTGCTGTTAGAAGCAATGTAAAATAGTGTAGACACTATGGCATACAGTACAGAGGTTTCTCAATGAATTAAAAACAGAATTACTATATAATCCACCAATCTATTTCTTTTGGTTATACTATATCTAAAAGAATTAAAAGCAGGATCTTAAAGAAATATTTGCACACCCATGTTCTTTGCGTTATTGTCAATAGCCAAGGTATGTAAACAACCTAAACATCCATTGACAAATGAATGCGTAAAGAAAATGTGATGTATATGTATATACCATGGAATGTTATTTAGCTTTGAAAAAGAAGGAAAATCTGTTATATACTACAACATGGATCAACCTTGAGAACATTAAGATAAATACTATATGATTCTGCTTATATGAGAATTCTAAAATAGTCAAATGCATAGAAACAGAAAGGGTGGTGGTTGTCAGGGGATGGGGGACATGAGAAATGGGTTGTTGATCAATGGGTAAAGAGTTTCAGATTTGCAAAATGAAAGTTCTAGAGAGCTATTTTACAACAATGTAAATATAGTTAACACAACTGAGTTGTATGCTTGAAAATAATTTATGTAGTTTTATGTTACTTCTTTATAATTAAAAATAAAACTAAACAATGAAAGGAATAGTTATCTATATTTTATCCTGCTCTATCATCATAAAATATGTATCTTGATGAGAAAAATTTGGTTCTCTTCCTACAGCAACTATCCAGAGGTAAGATATTACTATGACAGAGAGGTCTGACCAGATTGCTGGGCAAAGAAAGCAGATACCCAGGAAGGGTCAGGAAGTGTCCAAGGTGGCAGATTAAAGCCTCCAGCAAGTGACTCCATACCCCTGGGTGGGGGTAAACAAGCCAGTGTATGACACTGTGTCCCTGCATATGGCTAGACACCCTCCTATCTGCTTCCAGATCATGGTGGCAGGAAGAGAGCAGAGATGGTGTAGAGGCTGACAAGCATGGTGGATGCCAGCCTACATTGGCTAGGAATTTGGACACTTCCACCTTGTGTAGAATTTTGTGGCAAAAGATTTAAGTGAAGGGCATTGAGAGACCTGCTCTTTTTCATGTTTCCCTCACCCCACCAGTGCACACTCCAGAGAGGGAGAGAGCAGGAGAGGGGGAGAGAGAGAAAATGAGAATGAACCTGGAACTGGAGAGATGGAGACCTATCTGTGTAGAAACCTTGGGACCCAGAGAGAAAAATAAGAAATGGACAGGCTGTCAGGCTGTGTGAGCATTGGTTCTGATCCTGGGTGTAACTGACTTCTATCTTTGTTTTGCAGAAGAGAATAGCTTGAAGCACGGCACTCTCCAGATTCTCCAAATTAGGCAACCTTTTAATAAAAACCTTTTCCTTTCTTACCAATTGTGTTATGCTTGTGTATGGTGGCAGGTGGCCGAATCCCACTTTGTTCAGTAATGTTACCTTTATAATGAACTCTTCATAAAATAAAGATAAAAATAAATGGAAACATATATCATATTCATGGATAGTAAAAATCATCATTAAAATGACCATACTAGCCAAACATTTTATAGACTCAACACCATCCCTATTAAATACTAATGACCTATTTCACAGATCTAGAACAAATACTTCAAAAATTCATATGAAGCCAAGGATAACCCTGAATAGCAACAGCAATCTGGAAAAAAAACCCCAGCAAAGTAGGAGGAATCACAATGCTGGATATCAAACTATATCACAAAATCATAGTAATCAAGACAGTCTGGCATTGGCCTAAGAATAGACATACAGATCAATGGAACAGAATAGAGAGCCCAGAAATAAAACCAGGTCTTTATGGTCAACTAATATTTGACAAAGGAGGAAAAGCATAAAATGGAGTGAAAATAGCCTCTTCAACAAGTGGTGTTGGGAGAACTGGACAGGCACATGCAGAAAAATGACACTAGACCACCAACTTACACCATACACCAGAATAAACTCAAGATAGATAAAAGACTTAAACGTAAGTTGTGCCACCATAAAGTCCTGAAGGAAAACATAAAGTTTCAGATATTTCACCCAGCAATATTTTCACCAATATTTCTCCTAGGGCAAGGGAAATAAAGGAATAAATAAAAAAATGGGACTACCTCCAACTAAGCAGTTTCTGCTCAGCTAAAGAAAACATTAGCAAAATTAAAAGGGAACCAATTGTATGGGAAAACATATTGGCCAATGCTACTTAAGACAAGGGTTTGATCTCCAAAATACAGGGTGTATGCGATAAAGTGGCAATAACTTTGCATCTCCTTATTTCGCGTGCTTATTAATTGTGAAAAACTGTTTCTAAGGTTATAATTTAACATCATTATTTCTGATATAAAGTATTAAATTTGAGGGCAACCATCATGTCGAAGGAATACAATGTTAGAGCAAACATAATTTCTGGAATATGTGTAGGGCCAACTGCTAAGGAAATTGCAGACTTCAATAACATCCCTTTACATACAGTTGACCACATGAAGAAGGTGTATGATGCTGATCCTGATGTCACCACACCAACAAGGAAAATCATAAGGTACACAAGGATTGTACAAGTCCAAATATTATACACAGAATCCAGGAGATCATTAATGAAGATCCAGGAAAGTCAATGCATTCCATACCAAGAGAACTACAGATGTTGGATGCAACAGTCTGCAAGATTATTGCTGAAGATATCAGAGACAGAGTGTATGTTCTTAGAAGAGGCCAGTTTATGACACATCAGACAAAGGAAAGGTGCTTTGAAAAAGAAAACTGCTAACAAAATGGAAAAATCCCAAAGAAAAAACCTGATTTTTTTCTCCGATGAAAAGAATTTTCAGCAAGATCAAATAGTCAACAGAAGACACAACAGGTGGCTCTGTGAGAATCTTAATGAAGTCCCAATTGTCATGAAAATGAAAACTTCCTGCTACAGGAAATTTATGATGGTGTTAGGTGTCAGCAATAAATGAGATACCATGACTCCACATTTTTTCCCACAAGGCTTGAAAGTGACTGCTGATATCTACCTTAATGTTTTGAGAGAAGTAGTTGTACTGTGGATGAAGGAAGTCACAAATGGACATCATTTTATCTTCCAACAAGATAGTGCACCAGCACAGAACGCCGAAAAGGTGTAAGAATTTCTTAATGTCAATGTCCCTGAATTCTGGTCAAAGGAAATCTGGCCACCTAGTTCACTAGATGCAAAATCTTTAGACTATTACGTATGCAGCATTTGTGTGAGAGAAGTTAATAACCTCATTCTAATAAAGAGGCTGTTAAAACTAAGACTAAAAACATGATGTCCACGGGTAAAGAAAAGTCAATGAAAGTGTGCTCAAGATTCTGAAGTCGAATCGAGTCTATTATTGCAGCAAATGGAGACTTTGGGAACAATTTAAAAAATAATGACTGTTTATGTATTTTCATAAAAGAATAAGTTTATTCCAAAATATAACACTTTTGTGGTATATTGTTTATTTTACTAAAATTTTGCCAATTTAACACATGCATATATAAAGAATGTATGTGGCTCAACACCAGGAAGACAGACTGCCCGATTAAAATATGGCCAAAGAACTTGTACAGACCCTTTTCTGAGGAGGGCATACAAAGAGCCCACAGGAATATGAAAAAATGCTCAACATCATTAGCTATCAGAGAGATTCAAATTAAAACCATAATGAGATACCACCTCACACTAGTTAGAATGGCCATGATCAACAAATTAACAAACAACAAGTGCTGGTGAGGATATGGAGCCAAGGGAACCCTAGGATATTATTGGTAGAAATGCAGACTTGTTCAGCCACTAAGGAAAACAGTATGGCATTTCCTCAAAAAACTAAAAATGGAACTACCTTTTGATCCAGCAATTTCATTGGTAGGGTTAAACCTGAAGAATCCTGAAACATCAATTCAGAAGAACCTACGCACCCCTATGTTCACAGCAGTGCTATTTACAATAGCCAAGTGCTGGGAACAGCCTAAGTGCCCATCAGTGGGTGAATGGATCAAAAAACTGTGGTACAGTTACAGAGTGGAATATTACACAGCAGAAAGAAGGAACTCCAACCTTTTGCCATAGCATGGTTGGAACTGGAGAGCATTATGATTAGTGAAATAAGCCAGGTGAAAAAAGACAAATACCCTATGATCTCACCTAATACAGGAAACTAATGAACAAAACAAATAGAATGGAACCAGAGACATGGGAACAAGGAACAGGATGACAGTGACCAGAGGGTAGGGAAAGAGGGGAGGAAAAAGGGGAATGGTTTAATCAAAAAGCAATATGAATGACCAATGGGCATGAATAATGAGGTTGGCACTGACTAAGAAGGGATAGGGTGGGAGGGGTAGGGGAGAAAAATGGTGAAAAAAATGAAACACCTATAATACAACAACAATAAATTAATTTAAAAAATTAACTCTTCATAGATTGCACCTTCACTAACAATTCCATTTGCACTATTTTCTCATTATTATCCACTTATATCATGATGACTTTAATTTTGCAGTGAAAATCAAAATGACTTTTTTGTTCCTCAAGCCAGGAACTTCCATTGAAATATAAATAGATAGCCCTGGCTGGTGTGGTTCAGTGGCTTGGTGCCAGCCTGCAAACCCAAAGGTCACTAGATCGATTCCCAGTCAGGACACATAACCAGGTTGCAAGCCAGGTCTCCAATCAGGTCCCCAACTGGAGACAGGTGAAAGGCAACCATACATGGATGTTTCTCTCCCTTTCTTCTCTGAAAATAATAAATGGAATCTTTAAAAATATAGCTAAAGATATGATCATGACTTTTGATGTGGCTAATTCAATAGTAAAATGATTTTGTAAGAAATAACAATACTACTATTAGCTTATTGGTTATATTCAAGTATGAAGTGTATGGTTTTCCTTTTGAGAATTAGTTCTACATAATGAATTACAGGAATTTACACTGAAGTTAAAAGAGTATCACTAATTTCTTATTAATTAAGAAACATAATTCTTCAGCCATTGTAGTAATTTCTTCTTTTAATGATAAGAAATCCCTAATACACTTGGTTTATCTGTCCTCTTGATTAGAGTTGTGATCATTATTTCAGAAATTAAATTCTCACTCTCAATCTTTGCATTTATAAAACATCCTTTATTATTGAGGTTGGAAAGCATATTACAAACATATTTTAATATTGAAGCAAAGTGGAAGTCATGGGGCATTTTATCAAGAATTGTGAGATTGAAAAACAGCCCCAAAAATGCTCATCAGATGCTATCATAGAACTAATGTTTTTCATAATTTCTGCCATACTGAGTGGGATAGCTACCTAAAACCTAGGGAAAGGATCTGAATGTAAGAACTAAAAAAGTGAGTTCAGCAAAACTATATAAAGTAATACAAGATAATGAGAGACAAACACAACAGCAGGAGAGACAAAAATACAATGTATTTTGCAGAATTTCCCTCCCTGTGTACTTCCAGGTTGCTGTTGGCTTCAGGAGACATTTGTATGAGATTTGGACAATGAAAGTGAAACAGCAGTCACACATTTTTATACTGTGACAGGTGATATAAAGCAGTAACTTTCAACATTTTTCCATCCAATGGAACACATAAACTAATTACTAAAATTCTGCAGCACACAAAGAATATATTTTTGCCAATCCTATAAAAAAATAGGTATAATTTTGATTTATTCACATGGACAGCTCTTGTCATGTTGGTTGTTGTTATTTTTTATTTGACAATCTAAGGAAAAGGAGGTTAGTGCCTCTGACTAAATAGTCAAGTATTGCATGTTTTAAAACTTCATGTGGCACACTAGTTGGAAAATTGCAGATGTAGAGCATCTTAGAAGTGGCTTAGGGCATAACTAGATGAGCAGCTCCTCCAGCTCCCATCTAAGTCTTTCAGTTCCTTTGATTCTTGGGCCAATGTGTGTGTAGCTTGCGGTGAAAGAAGGTACCACCTTCTTTCTCAGGTCACCCACCACACCAAGGTTAGAGGTGGTAAGAGACAGACGTGAGTGTCAGTTTATGTTCATGAGCTATAATTATTGACATCTTCTCCATCCTGCTCTTCTTCCTGAGTGCCAGTCTGGCTGAATGGACACTAGACAGGTCTACAGCTTACTTCAGTAGGTCCCACCATTATGTTAAATTTCTCTTTTAAAATATATCTCTTATTCTGTATCAGTGGATGAATTGTAGGGATTATGTTCTTCTGATCAAACCATGCTGGAATAAAAGGGTCTGCAAAAAAGCATCTGTAGGGGTGGTAGGTGGATTGTACTAATGGTCCTGATTATTCATGCCCTTTGTCCTGTAACATTATTGTCCCTTCAAACTCTGATTTTGGGGCTCAGCCAAATAACTTTATGTGACCAAGAGAGATTAGCAAAAATAATCCAAGTTTGAAAAACACATGCTCATTTTTTCTTGCTTCCTCCAATAACTGTGCTTGTTTGCTCTTGAATGCCTGTCTTTGGGCAAGATTGCTGAAGGGATAGGAAAGAGACTAGGAGCAAAGCCCAGTCATCCTATAGAAAGTCATCTTAAACTTATTCCCCCCAGCTGATTCATTTATTGCTTACATGATCAAGTCCAAGTGAGATTAGTGAAGCCAGGCCTAGGTTAGCAGAAAAATCTACCCCTATCTTCATGAGAAAAATGTTTAAATGGTAACTATTTAAAATCATTTAGAGGGCTTTGAAATGCTGCAATAGCTAACTAATGCAATGAGTGCAGATCATGTCATCACAAAGGAAGCCTTCCCAGGTATTGGGCAAGGCAAGAAACTAGCAACTAGGACCTATCAACTATTTACTATATTATATATACCCTATTCCAGGTATTTAAAGTATGCTAGTATATGTAACATCATATACATAATGTGATATATATCACAATAATCATATAAAATAGATACCCTTTTCACCATTTTACTAATGAAGACAATGTGTTATTTAAGATTGGAACCTATAACTGGCACAATCTAAAGCTCATGCTCTTACCATTTCCTTTCTTTCTAACTAAAGACATACATTCAAACACACACACACGCATATGCACACACATACACAATCACCCACTTGCCATTATAGGCTAGCATGGACTACATAATTAGATCTATGCTCTGCTCCTTTTAGCTCAGGGTCAGGGAATGAAGAGTAGAATATCAGTCACACAGAAGTTTCTAAAATACAATTTCACCTCTTCATTCTGATGTGCTCCTGGAAGATAAAAAGGTTAGTGGAATTTAAAGGACTACTCTGTCTTGACTCAGATGTAGCAAGTACCTTCCTTCTCTCCATTGCTGGGAGCTACTGAGCAAAGCACTCTCCTTCCACAAACATCTAGAGGACATAGTTCCTCTTGAGAATCAAGAACAGCTGCAGGGAAGACTTAGGCAAAGATATATTTTCTCCCAACTGCCTCAGGCTCATCCCTCACTGTTTAAAATATTTATCCTTAAAAACAATTCCTAACATCTAGAAGAAAGGTAGATATTTCATAAAGGAGACTTTTTATATTGGTATGTATGGGAACAAGAGGAGAAAAGGCCAGAATAAGTCTAATATTTGGGCTGAGACTCCAAATTTTTTAACCTCTAATAGATAAAGGCAACAAAGTCTGATCATGGTCTAGATGCAATAAAATATGAAGCCAAATAAAAATAACACCAATTTGGGGGAATTTCAACTCTAGAAGGTGATATGAAGGATACAGAATCACCTCTTAGAATTCCACCATTAGTGGACTGTCCAAAGATGCAGAACAGTGGGGGAAATAACGAATATACCTCCTTTGAGACAATGCAGAGAAGTTGAGAGAAAGAATACTTAATTATGAATTTATTTTGGTACTGTTCACAGCCTAACTTGCTTCAAAACCAGTGTGATAAATTCAGGACTAAGTCAAAATCAATACTGTGATTTCTAACATTTCAAATATTTAGAGGAGAACCCAAGACCCATATGAACTGAGTAAATTTTTAAAAGAGGATAGCATTGCCTTGAATTAATGTAGAGCCATTTTTCCAAGAAGCTCTGAGCATTTGATGTTACACTAATGTAATTCAATTTCTGGAAACACGGAACTCACAGATGACAGAACTGAGACAAATGACAGTAAGTGACTAAATTGTTAACTTCAGGATCATCTCTAAAGGATAAACCAAATCATCTGAGTCAGGTAAATGACTAGAAGACTGAAAATATAATCGAGACGACGGTAAGGAAGAGTTAAGCACATTTCAGATTTCTAAGGTGTTTGATTTTCCTCCCATGCAGAGCAGGACCTGAAACCACAGAGAGCATGCGCAGTAAAGCAATGGCACAGAAACCCTCGGCATGCATAGTGCAGCATGGCAAACAACATATGTCTATCAGAGCTGATGTAAAACAACATTTGCCTATCAGAACTGATGTAAACACAGGCTCATTGAGACCGAGGAAAACAACATGTGCTTATCCAAATTAAGGAAAACATGTTTATGAGCAATTGTGCTAAATCAACGAGACTTTGCAACCAAAGAATAAAAGCAGAAGACTTCAGACCATGGACTGTGCATCCAGAGAGTGTGTCACTTTGAAATGTCCTGCCTGTGCTCAGGAGAGAAAGAGCTGCACTGTGACCCCCCACTTCTCTGACTTTATCTTGAAAGATGCCAACTGCCCAGCCAATTCACCTCCCAGACCTGCACCTGATCTGGAGTCTTGGGACTCAGGCTCATTTCTCTTGTGTCATGTTATTCCTATATGTTTCTGAGTAGTTATCATTGGTATTTGGTTTGTATTGATTTGGACTGCATCTGTGTTAATGGAAACTGCATGAATGGCAGTCACTTGTGTCAGCCCTGTTATTCTTAGTTGCCAGTATCACCTGTAGGACTGGTGGTCTTGTAGGTGTCCCGGTGTTTTTGGTTCCTATGGCTCAGGTCAGACAAGCTGAGCAGATACGGAGGGTTGACTTATAGGAAAGACTATTGCAAAACATACACTGGTGACACCTCCCTAGCTATTTTTCACTAAAAATAAAATGATATATCAGGCAATTCCCAGGAGTGGTTGTCAGGACCACTTTGTTACATTGTCAGGCTAAATTTGGCCTCAGAGGTAAGGGTGCCTCCATGTATGTATGCCGACAGCTATGGGCAGAAGATCAGTCATGGGCAGTGCACACACCACTCAGATGCCACCCATGCCTTGAATCAACTTTCTGTTTCTATTCATAATTACATTCCTTACTGGACTAGTTTTCAAAATTATAAGCATCATATATTGTTTAAAGATTTCATTTATTATTTTTAGAGAGAGGGGAAGAGAGAGAGAGACATCAATGTATGGTTGCTTTTCACCTGCCTCCAGCTACGGACCCAGCTGGAGACCAGGCTTGCAATCTGATTATGTGCCCTGGCTGGGAATCAAACCAGAGACATTCAGGTTCACAGGCCAGCACCTTATCCACTGTGTCACCAGCCAAGGCCTGCACCATATTTTTTATAAAGCAATAAATATAGTTAGTATTGTGAAATTTAAAAAATTAAGCAAAGATTATATATATTTCCTTTTTTCTCATGTCTTTCCCATGTAGGGCCCAGCCTCTGCTGGGCCCTGCTGATATTCCCTGCAGAGAATATAGCTGTCTATAATAACTGAGAGAAAAATCACTTGAATAACCAGATATCTAAACCTATTTTATTCAGGAATAAGAAACTGAATGACTGAAATAAAACTAATGTTTTAAGTGAATTCTTCAAAGGTGTATTTGTTTTTTTCAGTCTAGTCTTCCCAACCATAAAAATAAAGTGTTATTTGTGCTTTCATTCAGCTTAATTTGTATCTTTTCAATCGTCTACATATAACAGTATAGAAACCCATGACTGGCAAATTTTTATTATCTCATCACCATGTTATTTTGAAGAGTGTCAATACTGGATATGCAACACTCAGTTCAACATAGGTAATCTTTTATCTCTTAAATGACAAACATTTATTATGAATTTATTTCACATAGAAAAGAAATTATACCAATATAATATAGGATTGTAAAATTTTATAAAGAAGAAGATACAGAAGAATGGAATTAAGTTTTCTGTGTTCCTCTGACAGTTCTCTAGTCAAAATTCTCATGCTGTCTTTGCTTGTGTCTAGGTTATACATAAAAATGTTTGGGCAAATAACTGTTGAAAAAGGTAGCCTGATTTTGTTCTTTCCAAGAAACTCTGACACCCTTAAAACAGTTCCTTCTTTACCTACCGAAATTACTCCCCCAAACTTCAAAATGGCAATCACCTGTATCTAGAAAATAATCTTTTTTTTTTTTTTTTTGCAATCAAAAAGAAAACCCAGTGGGTTTAAGCATCACCTTTTATGACTGCACAATCAAAAGATACCACCTCTAACAGCAGATTACAGACAATAGGATATTTCCCTCTGGTTGCTGAATAGCTGAGTCAGGCCATATGAAGTCAATGGTTGCTATGACAATGCATGAAATGAAGAAGATAATTTATCTGAATACAGAGAATACATTACCTATGATAATTATTTTTTTCCTTGATAGGCTGCACATGCTTACTTAGGAGGGACAGATGTTCATACTTCAATGACCAGATATCCACTTAAATTATATTAGTAAAATTGGGTGCCTATCATTTTTATTTAAGAAGTAAAAACATCAAACCATCTACTTGAATTGTATGAGACTTTTTTGCCTCTTTATTTATTATGTTTTTTGATTAAAAGTGACATGGTTAAATAACATTCTCTTTCTTATGTCACAGTGTGATAGGCCCATATGTTAAAAATGTAAATAAGTTTTTACTACAGCATATTCCAATAAACATTTTATTCTCCAATAGTTATAGGAAGCTGAAACATAGTGACATAAGCCAGAGAATGTAAAAACCACACAAAACCATGATTCCCAAGTGTTACAATTTGACCAATTTTTTCCTGAATTGAAATCGGTCACATAAGCCACCTATGTACACAGAAATTTATTTTCAATATGTCAGAAACTATGGCTATTTTTTTACTTTTATGACTGCAAATAATCAACTAACCTGAAAGATAATTACTTACATTTCCACTCATATGCTAATTAAGTAATTAAGACTAATATATGAATACAAGCACATCAGCACAATGCCTGATAGCAATTGGTTAAAACAAAAGAAAATAAGAAATGGTAAAGCATGAAATGCTGTATTTATTTATTTATTTTCCCATCTACTATATCACAATGTAAGTTCCTTTTGTGGCCAACTGGGAAAGGGGATTCTGGGAAATTCAGTCCTCATTAGTCAAGCTGATGTAGAATAATTCAGAACAAAAAGGAACTTCTCCTCATCAACTTTATAGTAACTCTGATGTTGCTTTCATCTCTTTCATTTAGAACTCCAGTGTACAGAGTGAAGTATAAATTCAATTTTATCCTTCACAAATAGCTATCATTTATTAAAATTTTTCCCATTAATTGAACATGCAGCTTTATTCTATACCAAATTGGCATATGCATTTTGATCTGTCTCTGGACTTCCTATTCATTTCCATTTCATTTCCATTTCATTTATTTATTATTTTTAGAGAGAAGGAAAGGGAGAAAGGCAGAGAAAGATATCAGTGTATGGTTGCCTTTCACCTGCTTCTAGCTACAGACCTGGCTGGAGACCTGGCTTGCAACCTGGTTATGTGTCCTGGCTGGGAATTGAACCAGTGACCTTTGGGTTCTCAGGCCAGTGTCTTATCCACTGTGCCACTAGCCAGGGCCATTTCCATCATTTTACTAAAAACCCACATATCATAGAGGCTTAACATTTTTTTTAAAGATTTTACTTATTATTTCCAAAGACAGAGAGGAAGGGAGAGAGGGCAGAGAGGGAGTATGTATGGTTGCCTTTCATCTGCCTCCATCCACAGACCTGGCTGGAGATCTGGCTTGCAACCTCATTATGTGCCCTGGCTGGGGAATCAAACCAGCCACCTTTGGGTTTTCAGGCCGGCACCTTATCCACTGTGCTAGCAGCCAGGACCTTAACATGTTTTAATATTTGGTGGGGATAGCTTGTCTCTAATGCTAATTTTAAAGGTTTTTGAAATTTACCTTTTCCAGTTTAAGATATAATTGACACATGTAACATTGTATAACTTTAAGATACAAGTATATACTGTGATTATTTGATACAAGTATATATTGTAAAACCATTAGCATGATAGGCTTGGTTAATATCTCCATCACCTTACACAATTACCATTTCTTTTTTGTGGTGATAACATTTATGAATTGAAGCAATTGGAGGTTGAAAAACTGGTGAAAATCAAGAAATACCTGTACTCTATGATGAAATTGGAAAGACAAATGGGCAAATGTATTTACCTTCCATCTCGCTCCAATCACTTCAAAATAACAGAAGATATACGAAAGTTAGTACATAGGCAAAGAACAAAGCCCCAGGTAGAAGAAAATATTGAAAGCTTTATAAATAACATAAAGCAGAGGCAATCATATCAACAGTAGACCATAACTAGATGATCAACTTTACCACTAAATGATTAAAGACAGGCTCACTTAACAGGTATGTTTCCCTAAAGGAAACCTGCAATTATCCTAACCAGATACAGCAGAGGTTGGGAATCCAAGCTTGGAGGTGAGTTACCTGGGGGCTACTCTGTGGAACAGCTGCAACCATCCCCTATTCTCAATGCTCCAGGTCTGATGTTTTCCCTCAAACTAAACATGTAGGAATAGGCTTCTGGGTAAAGTAGTAAATTTGCTGCTGGATATTCTCAAAGCCAATGCTGGAGCCAAACTGAAACTGAAGGATATCTCAATAAGGCAAATTTACCTCATTCCCAAAAAGACAGTATGAGAAAACACACCTAAGTAAACAATAGCATAAAAGAAACATCAGAGTGGAAAAACACCAAGGTTAACTTTCAAGGCAAGAGAATATATATAGGAAACAAAATTTTAAGTAATTAAAATTAATATCCTTAGGCAGATATACAAAACAAGAATTGTCTGATATGAAAGAAGCACATTTGTTAGAAGTTAAAAAAATATGATTTCAAGAAAATAAAAATTAGTAAAATTGTTTCAGCTAAAGATCAAAGAACAATAAAAACCTAGAGATATTCCTAAAATCTCACACAAAATCATAAAGATATGAATGTTTTAAACATGATTAAGAAGCATGGAAGGTAGATTCAGAAAACAAAATGCACTATCAAAAATATAAAAAAAAAGAGAAATAAAAAGTTTCAACAGAGTAAGCCCTTGTCTCCATTAATTCTGGCTCTATACCACTTCTTGCCACAAAATTAATAGAAACCTACATTTCCTTCGGAGAAAACGTACCTCCCTCCCTCACATAGATATACCTTCAATATGTGCCCTGATCCTCTTCATCTAGGATAGCCAATCACATTAAATGTAGCTTATTTGGGAAATTTAATCCATTCATAGTTAAAATGTAATCACAACTACATTTGGTTTTATTTTGGCCACAATATTAGTGAGGTAAGTACTAGTAGTATGTGGAATGGACACAAAAACATTGGATAGTGACGTAAATGTAATAGAAGTTTATTTCTCATGTAATAGTCTCCAGTGGTCTAGAGTAGCAAGAAGCCAAGAGGGCCTCTCCATATGATTATTGAAGGACTCACAGTAATAGAGGATTTGCCTTCTTCAAGAGGAATCAAATTCAAGTTTGTCATAATCATTTCCATCCAGCCTGAGGAAACAAAAAAGTGTCAAGGAATCCTCATGGGGGAACTTTTTGGGTATGTCCTGAAAAACAGGTGAAACATACCAGTTTTTCTTATGCCTTGTTAGCTAGAAGTCACGTGACTACAGCAAACTGCACAGAATGATAGAAATGTGGTTTAGTGATGTGCCCACAATGACAAGAAAGACTAGGGTTGGTGAGATTCTAGTAGCCATTTTATTTTTCAGTGTTCACATTTTAATTTTTTTCCTTCATTACTGCCTATATTAATCATATATTTGATTTTTTTTTTGCTGCTACATGGGATATTTTAGTTTTTATTCATGTTCTGCTAATGTGTATATTTAAATTTATAGCTAACATTTGAAAAGTTTCATATTAATTTAAGAAATGATTATCTAGCTTCTTCATTTGACACAAAACCATAAGCACATCTTTACTTATTTTCTCCCTCCACCAGTCCTCTACTCTTCTTAAATTTATTGAATTTTTCACTTTGTATTACTGTTTCTGAGTTATATCTCTATTTTGAGATTCTTGCCTAACAATCACACTTAATTTCATAGTCTCTCTATTTGCTATTATGTCTTGGTTTTCCCCCTCAAACTATCACTCCATATTTTCCTTGCAGTACACTTATGAGTAATTATATTTTCAGAAAAACTAATGGGTGAGAAATTTCTAGATTTTTATACTTCCAAAAATGTCTTTGTTTTTCTCACATTGGACTGTCTTTTATCTTCATAAAGTCAAGATCCTTTTTATGAAAAGAGGGTGGGCATCAGAGTAATCACAGAGGCAAAACCCCAGCAGGAAAACCAGGGGGTGCTCAGTTATTTGGACAGCACCATGACAATGATATATAAGGTATCTGAGGACTTTATGAAACATATGTACATGAGTTTATGAGGTGATAAACAATCAGAAGAAATCACTGCAGAAACCTCGACATGGGCTAGTACTTCTTATATAACCTAGTCACAGGGTTCATGCCTTACTTGTTTCCCTTTAGAAAGGATGCATAATTTCATCTTTTTAATAAAAAACCACCAAGAAGCATACAACATATATTAATTATAAGCCAGAAATAATGACTAGTCATAATCTTTACCGAGCACCTGTGTGTCTGATCTTATAGAGCTGCTCTGTAAAAGTGAAATTTTAAAAAATATGAACTAAAGGGATAACTCAATCAGTCAAAAGAGATGGTAACTTCATGATAATTTATCCATGAATATGCTTAACAAATATTTATCAAGTATTTTAGGCACTGAAAATAGATCAAGAGGGAAAAGCAGAAAAATATTCCTGACCTCAAAGAATTTAAATTTATGCTGAGTTCTGCCAGCCATGTTTATGGCATCCTAGTCTTGTGTGCTATATAATATGGTCCAGTGTCATCTCCTTTTTGACTCCTAAAGTCACTAATCAACTCAGATGAGAAAATAGGTAAAATATATACACAGAACAGAGATTCAGTCAAGAGTATTAGTTTAAAGAACCCAGTAATTTGTCTCATAATTTTCAAACTTCCAGTCACTAAGAACCTGGTTCAAATAATGGTTCATTGAAGCTCTGCAAAATGATTGTTATACAGCATCTTGTATATGTTTCAGAGTTAAAATTTCTTGAGATGTTTAATTATTACTTTTTAGCTAGAGATTATAAAAGTCATTGAATCAAAATCAAGGTTTACAACCCCGTAATTTGATAAATTGTCTCCAAGTTCGTATATAGAGGCAGGAGTCCAGTTTTTCCCTTTCCTTCTTTTTGTTTAAACCAAAATAAATTGGGCACTCTGCCAGTGTGCTTGTTTTTATGTTACTAAAGTTATCCCATTTTGATGAGAAAACTGGCAGTCCCCAAATGAAATGTATTGCCCTTGTTTCACACAATCATAAGCACATATATACAATTCAAAAAATACATGGTCATGGTCAGCTTTTTATATAATGATTTTCAAGTTACCTTTATGGTAAATGAAACTGTAATTAGGAAAAATCCCCTGTATTGTAGATCTATAGAGAATTCTTCAATGAAGGTAACTGCTTTTGAAATATCCCTCACTTTTTCACTTTTACTTTCTAAAACAGATTCTAGCAAACAGGGAAATGGCACCCATTTGAGCTTCACTTTTTTTTTTTTTTTTTAACATTTTATCTATATTCTTATTGGGAAATGTTCAAAAGAGTAGAAAAGGGGGGAAGAGAAATTAAAAGCCTGGATAACCTATACTCTAGATAGCAATTATTCATTTACTGTCTTTCTATTTCTATACTTTATTATTCAATGACTAGATCCTTTATCCTATTATTCCTCTTGTGCTATGTACATTAATTTGCACAAAATATAAAACAAACTGCTGCTTGTGTGACAGGCAAAGTGCTGGGTTTTATATCTTGGAAAACATTTAATTCTCTCCTATTGCTTCCCTCTTCTTCTGCATCCTACCTCCCCTCTATTTACATTTTGACATTTGTGAAAGAACAGTTTTGTTTCCCTTGAGACCGTCAGGCTTGGGGTTTACCTTTTAGGGATCAATTGTGTGCAACAAAATAAGAGCTGCTGTGTTTAGTCTACGGCATAGCACCTTACACATGCACAAACTATACAAAAGGCAAAACGAAAAGGAAGAGAAAGAAAAATAAACAACAGTGCAAAACTATTACAGATTTGTCCAGTATTCCTTAATTTTTACAGTCATTCGCAGACAGGAAAAATACAAACTCCAGGACCTGAGCCTTGCATGCAGAAATCAACAACCAATTCTAATGCTGGGCTTCAGGTCACTAGGCAGCCTGTCACCAGCCACCTGCCTGGCTTGTGAAGGCCCTGGCAGGTTGCTTCCTTGCTCTGAGTAAGGCAGGATTCTTGTGACCTTCACAAAAATCAGACAAGGAAGCTACACATCAGATATAATACCTGGTGAAATTAACCCATTGTTCAATAGGCTTGATAAAAAGCATGTCCTCGGGCTATTAACCAATTGGAGGCATTACCTTTATTGTCCCTTCTGAACTGCATCTGGCCTCCATCACAGGAGAAGCATGTAATGAGCATTTTTATATATCAATATAGATTGCTATACTTATAATATCTTTAAAGTAAATAATTTGATGAATGCCCTATAATTAATAAATTTAATCAATCACTGAAGTGGCCAGATAGGTTGTCTCCCAATTGCTAATATTCAGCCGTTAAAGACAAAAGAATGCACACAGCTTTATGTATATGCCCCATAGCATTAATGTATATTTTTATCATAAAGTCACACACATTTAAGCTTTTAAACTTTTGTAATTAATATTTAACATTTATACAGAAATGCAAGTAGATCAGAGTGTAAATCTGGATGAATTTTCACAAAGAGAGCATACCATGTACGTTACTTATTTCAAGGAACAAAGTATTACCTATAGCACAATGCCCATTTTGAGCCTGTGTTCCAGTCTAAAAGTTCCCAGAAGATAATCATTATACTGAAATTATAACGGGTGCCAGTTAGAAGAAGAATATATAAATCAAATAACACATTAGGGTCATTTTTGTACCCAGAATCTTTGTGAAATATATCTACATTGTTTGCTTTAGTTGTATATTGATTATTCTCAATGTTGTATAGTTTTCCATTTGGTGAATACATCCCAATTTAGCCATTATATTTGGTGCACAATTAGTGTTTTGGATATCTGGGAAGTTTCCAATGTGAGTTGTTATAAATAGTACTGCTATGAACATTCCTTTTCTCCTTTTCATGCCTTTTGTGAATGTATACTTATGCATTTTTGATGTTTATAAGTAGAAATTCTGGGTGAAGAGTATATGTGTGCATATTAAACATATATATAATATATGTATATATACATACACACATATATACAGCTTTAGCAAATCCAATCTGTACTAGTTTTCTATTATTTTGTAACAAATTAATTATTGCAGTCTCTGTAGATGAGGAATTTGTGTATACCTTAGTGAAATGTCTCTGCAATCAATGATAATCATGTTTATAGTTATCACAAGGCTTGATTAAGTACATTTACTGATTTAAAAAAATTGCTAAACCTCAGTGAGTAGCAATAAAGTTTCCACCATGCTAACTCTGGTTAGAGTTCAGATTTGGGTACATATGTTCTAGATAACAATCCCTTGTTCTTCTTCCTATGTTCCATTCTCCTCTCCATATTCTTCATGGGCATGAACATATTAAAAGATTTGTGTACTTCAAAATTCTCCAAGGATATAATCTTCCACTGTTCCTGGATTTTATTTAACAGATCATCTTTTTACCCTATTCTATAATTTTATTGTGTCCCAAAATTTTGAATTTAAAGAACTAGATGCAATAACAAAGCATCTATTCATAATAATTCAAATACAACAAGAATTTATTCTTTCTTTTAAAGGACATTCAAATAGTTCTTTATTAGCAGAGGACACTGCCCTGTATGGTGACTCAGGTACTTAGCCTCCTTCCATCTTGTCACTACACCATCATCATCATATGATTTTTCAATTCTCCATCCAACCTCAACAACCCTTTCCACAACCATCTTCACCCAAGTAGTGCAAGATTGCTAATGAGAGTTTTATGGCATGTTCCTGGAGAGCGGACACTTAATTTCTGTCCATGTTCTATTTGGAGGAACTCAGGATTCGCCCCTAGTTATGAGCAAGTCTGGAAAATGTGGTTCATGTGCTCAGGTAAACAGCTAACCAGGTTTGCCACACAATTCCATTGCACAATTCAGTTCCCTCTTTACCTTTTAGTCCAATCTCTTTAAGAGAAAATTGCACTAACTGTAACCTAACCTAAGAGTCAGGAAAACAGTGAGAACAGATCCATGGTACTATTTTCTGGAGGTACCTATGACACCATCAGGGTAGCTCGGAGAACCAGGGGAGCCATTTTCTCCTGATTATCTTCTGATACCCATCCATATGGGTAACAATTAATGACTGCCTCATTAACTATTGTTTATTAATTCAGCAAAGGTTTCTGGAGACTCTCAGTATCACCAACTAACAGAAAAACTAACTGGCACCCATCAGACAAGTAGCAGGGTGGTAGGAATTTTTTCTTTTCCTTTTATGGTAGAAGGTAGTTTAAGACCAAGGATCAAACAGTAAAGGTGAGATGTGAGGCTAGCCCTCAGCTTTGATAACAGAATGACTAGGGCTGTCCTGGATGCTTTGGAAACTTCACATGGAAGGGAAACACAGCCATTGTCCCAGCTGTCGAATTTGAAAAAGCACACAAATGGTTATGTCTCTGCCTGACTGTCTTTATAAATGCATAGCTCAGAAGAGCCTCAATCCTCTTTTAAATCTTAGACTTAAAATAAAGCCTCCTGTCGCTTTGGATCAGGAAACAGTAAAGTGTAACATTTGCAAAAGTGTCCCCAAGGACACAGATAGGGTTGAAAATCCTTGAAAATAAGATGAATGACCAATTATCATTATTCATTTGGCTCCCACTGAAGACTAATAGCTAAGTAATTTTCCATACATCACATTACCCAAGGTGCAAGGCATATAATATGTTAGCATTCTATTAACCAAAATGTTACTTCCACAACAACTTTTCTTCTAAATTTGAAAAATGAACATGCATTGAAAGTGAGAGAACAATATTTTTTCACTGTATGTTGCTATAATTTAAGACAAATGTTGCCTGAGTGCAGGGAAGGAAAAGATATATACTTCTTTAAAAAAATAAAAAGACAGATTGATCTACAAAAATAATCTTTTACAAAACAATACTTATAAGCTTTCAGGTAAAGTTAATATCATTCTGATTAGGTTATGTTTAAATACATTTAAAGCACAGCAAGAAGTCAAATCTTCCATGTAAAATTCATGATTTAGTTAATACAGGAAAGTACACTCTCCCCCCACATAGCCTGGTTGGGGGGAGTGTCTCTACAGAACAAGGGAAAGAGATATATAAATTTTGTTTTTAAAACTGTAGGATGGAGGACCTCTTAGGGCTGCAGTGAGGTCAGCTAAATGGGTCATTCAAGTGTCTATACTGAATTTTGTCTGTAGCCTGGTATCCTGTCCACAAAGGACTGTGAAATAACTCAGAGGAAGACAGAAATTAAAGTGATAAGAGTAGGGAAACCTCAACCAGTACCCTTTCTATCTAAATATTCTTCTTCTAGTGAGGCTGCTAACAGAACAGGGACAATTATCAGGCAATAAATTGTGAAGAGTCTGTGATGGATTGATCACATTTGCCAGCTGAGCTGCACCCTCCCTGTGTTGGGATGTTGCCTCTTATCCTTTGTCACAAGATGCTGCAATGCTTTTCAGTTAGGTGGACCAAACTTTCATCCCATGCCTGTGGGATTGACCCTTTGAATTGTGATTTATGTCCAATTCTGAGAGGCTTTTAAATGATTGTATGCTTTGACTTGGTGTCTTTTACCAAGATCCACCATGAGAAAAAAATACTAAGACCCAAGATAATGAGAAATAAAATATTTGTTATTGTAAGTAAAAAAGATTGGTGGGGGATGTTTGTTAACAAACCAAAAGTTCACTAATGCATAGTCTAATCATTTATTCATTTAACTAATTAACTAACTGTGAACTTATTCTATGTCTTACAGGATTGGTAATATGAGAAATAAAACAAACATGGTTCCATTTCTATTTTCTCGTGTGTGTGTATATATTACATTCTATATAGTTTTATATTAATTTCAGGTATACAGCATAGCGGTTAGACAACCATGTATTTTACAAAGTATAGACCCTGATATTTGCACTGCCCACCTGGCACCAAACATAGTTATTATAATATTATTGATTATATTTCCTAGGCTCTACTTTATATTCCCATGAATATTTTGTAACTACCGACCTGAACTTCTCAATCCCTTCCCCTTCCATTCTTGTTTTCATATAGTTCAAAGCTCTCGTCTCACTCTCCTCTTTTGTCTTCCATATGACATGATTGTCTCAGAAGGCTCCTCCCATAGGTGAAACCACTACTGGGTTGGATTAGTACTCTTTTAGTTTTTCTGCCTTACTATTGGTCAAAATTTCAAAAAACAAAGCAAACAAAAAAATAAGGCAGACTTTTGTTCAAGGACATTTTCTTAGCCAGAGATGACCGTGGTAAGTAGAATTCTAAGATGTCCCTTACTGTGATCTCTGTCTCCTGGTGTTACACCTCTGACCATGTCTGTTGCGACATTACCTGGTGAGATAAATTTTTCCGATGTAATTCAGGTTAATTAGTTGACCTCAAAATAGGAAAATTATCTGACCTAATCTAATCACATTTCTTTTAAAAGCAAGAGTTTTCTCAGAGCTGAGAGCAGAAGAGGAAGTCAGGGATGAGAGCACAAGCGAGATTCAAAACTGGCTTGCTATTTCAAGCTGTATTTGTGGTACTTTTTTACACAACAATACAAAACACAATCTAATCTAGAGTTAATACAGTAGTGTAAGTCAATATTCAGTATCAACCTTCTGCACAAGCAGAGTATATAGCCATCTATAGTCAGGTAACGATTCAGTGTGATTTTTGGGAAACTCAAATGCTCTCTCATTTGTGCAGCAGTGCCTGAAATCCCCTGAATTCTACGCAAAGCCTTTCATTATAAAGTAAAGCTTAAAATGGAAATCTCCTTCAGAAAGGCATTGCCATGACTTACATTTATTTTGTATTAGAAACTACAGGGAGTCCAAACTGATAGCAGATGCTCGTCTGAGAGCAAGTTTTGACGAGGACACAGAGAATTCTCTTGGCAGAGCACCTAGTTAGGGTGGGCAGGGGTGGCAGAGGGAAGGGAAGCAACAGAAAGACAATTGACCCTTTAAAACTGTGTCTAGTATTGACTGCACCTCCACCCCAACCTTGGACTACTTCAAATTTAAACCAGTTCATAAAATGAAACCTTTCCTGATTTTACATTTCTGCCTTTCCTTTTCATCCCTGAGGCAAATTCTTTTACATATTTGATATGCATCCTATTGCCTTCTCACCCAGGCAATGGGTTGCAATTGAACTAAACAAATCACAACAAACTATTCTTCCCTTCCCTTTATATGGGGGGAATCACATGGTTCAGGTCTGGGAGAGCAATGGGCCTACCAGTGAGCAGGACTTCTAAAAGGGAAGACCTCGTTGGCATGGTCTCTCCTTTTGTCCTTGAATGTGATCATGTTGGTTCAAGCTTCAGCTGTGCTGTAGTCTGGACTGTGTTCCTCCCCAATTCATCTGTTGAAGTCTTAATCCCCAAAACCTCAGTATGTGACTATATTTGCAGGAAGTCTTTAAAGAGGTGATTAATGTAAAAAGAGGCCATTAGAGATTGGCTCCAGTACAATATGACTGGTGATTTTATTTTAAACAACAACAACAACAACAACAAATATTAGGGCATAGAGACACTCAGAGGAAGGAACATGTGAAAACACCTGAAAATGATGGTCATCTACAATACAAACCAAGAAGAGAGGCCTTAGATGAGACTAACCCTGGTAACACCTTGATCTCATGCTCCGCCACAGTCAACTTTCATTAGGGGGTGATCAGTTTAAGGATTATTGGAGAAAACATGTTTGATGGTTTTGCTATGGGACTTTACATTGTCATTAAAGGAAGGGAGGTTTGTACTTGATTATGCTTAATTATTTTTGTTCAGTCTACATCAGAAGTATCTCCCACCACAGAATGTTCTCTATAGAAGATTGATATGGAAGTATGTATCAGTACTTCCATGTTACTCCTGCCTACATTTACATACTCTGGTTGATAGTCCATCTGTCATACAGTGTTCTGGAAGGCAGCTGAGGTTTTCTCCTCGAAATCCGTCTAGCGGGAAGCTGAAAGGCAACCTCTCACTCTTTCCCTAGTTCTGATTTATAGAGCAACGTAATTGATAGAACTATAACTCTCTCACCTGAGAGATTTCTTCCCATTGACTCGTTTATCACATGATTCAAACCTTCCTTAGCTGTCAAGCCACTTCTTATTTCAGATACGCTTGTTGGAGACTTCACCTTTGTCATTTACCAAAATAGCTGTACAAGAAGCTCAAACCTGCAACAATTCTCCTATTCAGAGCTATAGAGAACCACTCTAAATCCTATTTAGGGTATGAGAATAAGTACCTGTATTGTACTTTCAGTAAAAGCAAAATTGATGGTAGTTATCCAACAGCTCTCTCAATGATGGGATAATAAATCCCATGGTATTCTTTTTTTTTTTTTTTTTGTTATCAATAAGCTAATTGTAAGCTTTTGCAACTCCTTGCTACCACAAACAAATTACTGTGCACCTTGACACTTAAAGAATTATTAACAATAGATTTATGGTGACATTTTTCAGGTTGGGATTAATTTTAAACTCTCTTTTAATAAACCTCCTCAGCTGGTATCCCATGGCCCTGGAGTAAAGCACCAGCATTTGTCTTACTTTGGCTTGTCGGGTGACCATTTGCTTCTCCATCTTAGCTTATGAATTTCTAATGAGAGAGCTTGATCTGAATTTGGAACTGCTATTACCGGAAAAAGAGAAGTGGCTAATTGCTTTTCATCAAAATGCCGGGGGGGGGGGGGCAATAAGGTTAAAAAGGTCAGAGCATTTTATCATTTCTCAGTCCATGGAATGATCAATAACCAGGTGACCACTCTTCTAATAGCAATTTTTCCCTGAAAAAACAAAAAACAATAACCATTGCATACCCATAAAAAATCATCGATTTCTTTCTCCATTGGAGATAAGGAGAACACTTGATTGAATCTTTTGTTTCCACAGTCTAGACATTCAAGTTATACAACCTATTTTTTAAAAGGTTTCAGTGGGAGAGTAACTGTTTTACATTTCTAGCTATGCCCTTATAAACCATCACATCTATCATGTCAGAAGCTAAGGCAACTCAATATCCATACTGTGGAAAAATGTAGAAGGCCCTGAACACTTTCATTTTGTCCTATCTTCCTTGGTCCTAGTTCCAACTACTATAATCTGTCATCTGGATTGTGGCTCTGAACCTAATGAGTCTCTCCTACTTTAACCTGCAGTTTCTGCAAAGCTCAGTCTTGGCATGCCATGGCTGGATTCTCTGCTCAGGATCACACAAGACGCAGATCAAGCTTAACTGGGCTGTTACCATTTGGATTCCTCTTCTAAGGTTATTCAGGTTGTCAGAATTCAGTGTTTTGAATTGTGAGACCAAAGTCCTCATTTTCTTGTCAGTTGTCTACTAAGAGTCCCATTCAGCTTGCATGGGCTATCCTTTAAGTCCTAGCCACTTCTGTTTATGTCTTCAAAGACAACAGAAAACTCTCCATCCAGTCTGATATAATGGAATCTTAGAATCATGGGACTGACTATTCCATCACTCTTCCATAAAAACTAATCTAACCAAGTAGGTTCCTATCCTTGGTGTTCACAGATCCCACTCAAGTTCATACTTGAACAAAGGGGGATGTAGAAGATATGTATACCAAGGACAGGTTTCTTGGAAGCCATCTTGGAAATCTGCCTACCACATACATACCTACTTAATACATAATTACTAAAGTAACAAAATAAAAAAATTGAATTTTGGCTGTGGAATCATTACAAATATTGGGCAAAAAATGTTTATGTTAGCAATCAAGGCATTCTTTAGAGCAGCAGTCAGTAGACTGCACCCATCAGGCCAAATGAGCCCCAAAGAATGCTACTTACTGATGAACATTTGCATTTGATTTGATGATGAGGAACCCTAATTTTGAACCCCAACTTGGTGAAATCTTATTCCTCAAAGAATTCCATTCTTCCTACTAGTACACTTGTATTACAAAATGTTGTACTCTTATTATATTATGGATTCATCAAATAAAAGCAATGGTGGATTTGTTTTTTCTTTTTATGTAACTGCATCTGTAATATTCTTGACTTTGCTTCTTGTCCCAAAAAGCATAAAACATTTACTATCTGGTCTTTAATAGAAAAATTTTCCTGACCATGGCTTTTGAGTGATTCAACTAGCAGTATGTACTACTGGTCAAATTTTGTTTGTCTGACAAATCTTTTCAAGACAGAAAAGCAAGCACAGTGAAACTATCCCACATCAAAATAAAAGACCAAATAACAATAATTCCAGGACATATTTGAACTGCATCAATGGCATGGATTATACTATCCATTTTGAGACAGAGCTAAAAAGTCATCCTCAATTATTTCTGAGTAATTAGCATACCCAAAGCCACGAAATGGACTTTCCATTTCTTTTCTCAAGCCTTTGAATTGCCTTTCTAAACACGGACTGCATTGCTGCATAATCACTGAAACAGAAACATAAAAGGCAAGAGAGGGCAGCCCATTCACATTCACTAGTAAGAATCTCTTCTACTTTGAGGATGTACAGATCCTTCCGTGACCTGGGCAGACTCTTGAAATATAACAACACTTTTATCATGACATTTACTGCACCATGCTGATTCCTCAGGGCGTCAACACACAACAAGAGGGTCAGCTTCCAGGGTGTCCAAGGAAACAGCTACTGTTAGTGGAGCATGAGCAGGGAGGTCCACCCCTCTCATCCCTCTTAACCTCTAGCCACCCACACATTTCAGCTGGCTTCTGGCACTGACAGTGTCACATAAGCTCATTTCTTTGGCCTAAAGAATTATCTGTTCCCAGTAAGCAAATATGTCTGTGGGGTAGTTGTCTACACTTTGGGATATTTTTGCCAGCACTTTGTTCACGCCATTTGCTCAGCATGTGAAGTTGCAGCACTTTGTTCGCACCGTGATATAGCACGTGAAGTTTCAGGCATACCTCAGGACTCAACTCACAGGCAAACTTCTTTATGAAATCATCCTTAATTCTCTGAGGAAAAGAAGTCATTGTCCAGCCTTTCAAGAATCACAGCCTTCAGGTTGTGCATTTTGGGATGGCTAGCGATGTAGTACATGTGCATTATAATGTATGCGTATCATATTGCATACCGTTAAGAAACCCTTGCCTGGCTTCCCATGGCCATGGAATTTCAATCCAAACCTGTTTACCAGACTCACAAGTCTCTGCATGACAGGTCTTGCCCACCTCTTTGACCCCTTGCTGTATTACTGCTCTCTCGCCCACTGAACTCCAGCACACTGGCTGGCCAACCTCCAGTTGGCCACTCCACACCCTGCTTCTAAATAGTTACATTTGTTCTGTGTCCCCACAAGAAAGCACTGGCCATAGATTTTTGCATGGGTGGTACAAATATCACTTCTGCCAAGGGACCTTCTCTGGCTTTTGTTTTATTTTCTTTGTAGTGCTTCTTGACACCTTAAATGATTGAGTTTATTTCTTTAGGCATAAATTGAGGAATTTGTTGTCTGACTATCCCAAGAGAATGTAGTCTCTATGACAGGAGTCATCGTTGCACCTTATACACCATTGTATTACCAAGACCTAGCCGTGTGCCCAACATATATTTCATTTTTTCCAAGAATCAACCCTTTATCTGCTTTCAATTGATTGATGTTAAGCTCCTTAAGGACAGAACCTTTACATTATTTTTTTTTTTCTCATCTTTGCATTTTCAGCAGGGCCCCAAAGTTCCCTCCACCTGGATCTATAATTGTGTATTAAATGTTGACTATTGAGTTAATTAGTCATTGATACTTCAGATTGAAATACTTTACTAAAATCTTTCTCACTGCTTTAGGTAACTCAGAAGTGAGAGAATGATTGACTATTGTTTATTCCAAAGACACAGCACTGTGAGATCTCCATTATTTTTCTAAGGTCTGCTCCCCAGAGAAATACACAGAACTCATTGTGCTCATTTTGCCTAATCTTTACAGAAATAAGCCAGTTTTTATTAAAGGTATGCAGCTGAATGCTATCAGAGTGACAGAAAATATCAGTTTTAGCAATAGTTTGTATTTAGGTCATGGGGCTTCTCTATCAACACAAAGCTTTTTAAAGAAAAATAAAATTTGTGATAAAGAGTTTTAAAGAATTTTCCTGCTGCAAGATGCAGAACATCCATGATTGAATTGACCACCTAAGGTCCTGTAATCTAGTTTTCTGCTTTAGGAATACTCCCATACCCAAAAGAGAGGCAGCTATAATCACTTCCTGATTCCCTTGAAGCCATCCTGGGTACTCACTGTGTACTCTGCTACACTCAATGCACTACTGGAAATGGTGGAGAGATAGACTCTAAGCATATCCATCTTCAATAAAGTGTAAGAGTGGCCTTGCTTAATACTGTTGAAGCTATCTCCCTTTGACTATAGCATTTTCTGTTATGCCCTGTCTAATTTTTTTTTAGGATGAGGGTGTTCTCTTATACAGGTTTTTATAATCCTTAAGCATAGAGAATGAACACTATGTACCTCTGTAACCCCCTCAAAGCCCAGAGGATAACAAAGACAAGAGAGACTGTTTGCTGGGAAAAAGATGGTCCTGTGTATCAGATGAGTCTGGATCTGAACCTGAACTGTGTCACCGGATAGCCAAGTGACCTGGAGAAACTTAATTACTCTTAATCTACATTTCTGCAATTATAAAATTCAAAATTAATTTTACTTGTACAGTTATGGTAAAAGTTAATGAAATAATAACTGACAGGGCGCCTTCCTAATCCAAACCAAAATGA
This sequence comes from Noctilio leporinus, assembly GCA_004026585.1. NCBI lineage: Eukaryota > Metazoa > Chordata > Mammalia > Chiroptera > Noctilionidae > Noctilio > Noctilio leporinus. The sequence continues at coordinate 62,254 of PVIW01003406.1, read as the reverse complement.
CCTTATTGCTTTTTTCCACAAGAGCATTATATTGAATGGAGAATTTTAATAGTGACACGGCCAGGTATTAAGTTCCTACTAAGATCCCAGCAATGTTCTAAATCTGTCACATGCCTCTGATACTGGGTTTACTTTACTATACCATATTTATTCATATTGGCCTATTCTCTTTTCAGACTCCTTAAGGATAAGAACATTTACTTATTCTTCTCTGTGTCTAGCAGAGTGAATGGAGTGGATCAATAATTGTAATTACTTCCTTCTGGTTTCCTTAATTAATACATCTAGATTAACTCAAGATCTTTCTAGGTTGTGGATATATACCAGATCTCTTCCTAGAAATGTGATTCTAAACTTTGATTTTCAGTGAGAAGTGAGGTGAGTCACTTTTGTGACTTTTCTGTGTGAAACAAACTTATGTGTTTACAGATCACAGATAAAACTGCTGGAATGGAGATGAACAGTTTTTAAAAAGTCCCTCTTTTCTAACGAGTCACTGTAAACAAATGAGTGACTCACAGTAGTGGATGTTTGCTGTCATCTCTGAATTTCGGATTCAGAAATTGTCAGCAGATGAGACAAAAATGAATATCAAAAGGTGAGGCAAATATTAGTCATTTTGTTTGAATCAGACAAAATGCCTTTGAAATAATTACGGATGTAAAAATGCCCACTGTATTATGGAGGTTCCTAAACATCTAAACCCTTAAGAAGGGTGGCCTGACATCACAATGATCTGCAAAATGTTGGTTATCTGACCTGTGTAATGAGGTCCCATTTAAAGTAGATTATTTCATGATAAACATGTCCTTAAAGAGCTAGATGACAACTGAATACATGCCTGACAGTGAGGAATTGCTTTTCAAACGAAGGCAGGAGTAATAGGATAGCTGGGAACTTAGAGAGTCTATCTGAGAAAATGAAAGGAAAAGAACTTTGGTAGAAATCACAAAAGAGGTGGTCAGTGTTCATCTACAGCATAGCATGGCTATGTAGCAGCTATGTAGCAAAATCCAGCATCTAGCCTGCTTCTACAAAGACACAGCTATTAGAGGTAATGCAGAAGCACACAGAATATAAACATTGTACTAACATAGTCAGTAGCTTCTTGAACTTTCTCAGTATACTATCTGAAGATTGTAGATAACTGCTGCTAGAAAAGAGAGGGGTCCTTTTCTGAAGAGTTGAATTTATCAATAAAGTCAAAGGAGAGCTTTGGAGACTTGGAAAGTAGTTGCCCTCATACCACCATCTCATAGCCTCACTACCTCATTTGTTTCTCTTACCTGACTTGTATCCAGTTCTTACAGTGGCCATCTCTAGTCTAGAATGAAAACATTTGAGGGGAGCTTGAACTCAATGTTTTTCTTAAGAATACATTATAACAGCATGGGCCAACACACTTTCTGTTCCTTATCCTTAGCATATCTCCTATCTTACTACTTTTGTATCTTCTCCTCCAAATATTATTCTTTTCTTTCTAAAATAGAAAACTCCAGTCTGCTTTGGAATTACCTGTTCATTAAATCTATTTCCTAGATCATTCCTTTACTTTTCACCCCCTCAAGATTCAGATATCCATGCAGTATTCATTCTGTACCTTGCTAATTATTGGGCAGTAAATTCTTCCTTCAAGGCCTATCTCAAGTCCTACCTTTCTTATATGTAACTTCCTATTAATTGCAGTTCAGAGTTCTGTTCCTGCTAAAATCCACATTATTTTAAATCTGCATTAAACATTAAGCAATGGGATTATGCACTGTATTATTTTATAGTACATACTGTATGAAATGTATCTAATATATTTTGTTTATTTTATGTAATAAGATCACATTATATATTTCCTAATAGCATATACTTAATTTTACATTGGATTTTTTTAATAGTTACCATTTCATTTTCATTATTTTCAGCAAAACTTCTGGTTTCAATTCTTTGTGCTTCCCATGTATATGGTAAAAAATAAACATATTAATTGAATGATTTCTAATTTAATGGCACAAAACTGTGTCATATGTCCTCCTGTATTATGTCTAGATTGTTAATTTTAGAAGGATAAAGACAGACAAAATGATTTGTGACTATCACCCAGAGCTCCTAGAGGTCCATAAACATTGGCAAAATCATTAGTGACTGAATGGTAGCACAAACATAACATGGAAAATAAAGGCAAGAAAATTTAAATCAGTTAGTTTGAAACATTTTACAGAGGGCCATTGAGAAAATGTTTTATGCTGCTTAGTGATGATTGTAGTCTTCTGAAAGCGGATCATCAGCCTGACTTGGAATAAGTTTTTCAATTCTAATGTGAATTTATTCAAAATAAAAAGCAGGTGATAAATGCTGCTTGTGTTCAGAGGTCTTGTTTATTTCTTTAGCCAACACTAGAGACCTTCCTCCTTTGGAAACTTTTCTCCTGGCTTACACAGCTCTTTCCAGAATAAGGAAATGTTAGTCGTCGATGTTCTCTTAGATCTCAGGCTTTCTCATCAGCCTCAACATACATTTTAACACCTTTCCGAACATATGTTCTTCACTTAAAGGGGTTTAAATATGTTAATTTTGAAAAATGTGTGTCTAAATCTGGAACAGATGGGCACATTGATGGTGTTATACAGGGTGGGATTTCTCAGCAGTTGGCTTCCTAGTGACCCATGCTTGATCTTCTTCATCTGTTTACCTGCCAGCATGTTACAAGTGGAAAGGTTGGTCAGTTTCAGAAAAACAAACAAACAAACATATTTACATTCTTCTTCTCTGGTTTTCTAGTTTCTCAGATGTTAGAGTGGCAGGTGCTAATAGACTAGCCTTGGAGTAGAGCAGCAAGTGTTACTGTTGAAGCCAGAGGCCAGCGTTCAGTCTTTGCTCCAACAATTGCTAACGCTGTGACCTTGAATAAGCAATTAAATCTTATTTTGTTCAATAAATGAGTTCCTTCTTGTGTCAAGTATTGGGTTAGACTCTGAGGATGAGGTATGTACAACATTGACCATATTTTCATTCCCACTTTTCTCTTTTGGAGAACATAACTGAGTAACAGGCAATTAAAATGTTGGACTACTTCAATGAATAATTAATATAAAGGTACCCCTGTAGCTTGAAATGGAGTATACAAATATAAGGTCTGTCCCAAAACTATTGGCTGTGCAAACTGTTTTAATTATATTGACATTGGCTCGATACTTTTGGGATAGAGCTCGTAATATTATTACTTTATTATAGTTTATTTCAAAGGCAAATATAAATTTCCATATTTGGAAATTGATACAAAGATCTAAGCTATCAAAGATAAGTTTGGTTAATAAATGAATTTCAACATGACAATGACAAGATAAAGACCAAATAGAATTATATATAAATCACATTCATAAACAAATCCTACCCTCATGTAATTTTAGCATAAAGGGATTCACCTTTAAGATTATCTGTTTTACTTACAAATGACTTACTATAATAATCTGTGCAGTGGATTTTATAGTTACTTTAAATATTCTTTTTCTCATCTTCTGGGTTGATTAAACTTCTATGTTCCATTCATACCACAGTTGGTTCTTAATTTACTTTGAGCAATAAAATGTGAGAAGTAATGTATGGTATTTCTAAGATATTAACAGTCATTGTGAGCTCCATCATTTTCATTTTATTTTATTTTTGGCCAAAATGCCCTACCACATAGGTAAATAAATGAACATTGTACAAATAAGTGAGCAAAGTAGGTTGAAATAAAGTTGCTTAACTGACCAATATAAAATTTAATTTCCTTTCTAGGTATCAGTAACATAAAGACAACTATTTTTGAAGATGTTTCCAAATTCAAAAGAAAATCCTGTATTATTTTAAGAATCAAGATATCTTTAAAGTTTTGTAGATGTCCTTTCTACAAACCAAAAATATTCACTTCTATTCCTATTTTGGTAGATTTTTAAAATTATAAGTGATATAGGGCTGTTATCAAGTATTTTTTGCACATGTATTAAAATGAATTACATTATTTTCTCTTTTACCCTGTTAATGTAGGAAGTTACATTGATTGATTTTGAGGTGCTAAACCAAGGGCCTTAAACATTTGGAAACTCATATGAAGAATGCCCTATTCTTATGCTTCTTTCATAGGGGGAGACTGAGACACCAGTAACTGGCCCAAGGCCACACAGCTAGAAGGTGGTGGAGAGAGAATTTGAGCCCAAATAGCTGGCTCAGAAGTTTCTTTCCTTACCCATGGAGCTTACTACCATTTATAGCTCTCACATCTCATCAATTATTACTCCATCATTGTAAGAAAGATGCAGTAATAGCTGAGTGAACAAATTACAGAAAGAAAACTATTTATAAATTTGAAAAAACACATAGTAAAATAAACTGGGGAAATTGTGTAAGATATGCTGAAACTAATTATAGTCTTACCTCCCTAGATACCTTAATTGATATATTAAGAAGGTAGTGAATTGATATATTAAGAAGTTAGTGAATCCTTTGGACTGACAATGTTAGAATGGAAAATACTCTAAATATAAATATCAAAGACATGCAGGTGTGTTAATTGTGTACTGCTGAGTAAAAATTACTCTTTAAGTAGTGGCTTAAAACAACAAACATTGATTGTCTAATAGCTTCTATAGGTGAGAAATTTGGGAAGGCCCTAGACCAGGAGTTCGGGCCAGGAGCCATCATGAGGATGAAGTCATCTGAAGGCTTGACTGGGACTAGAGGATTCACTTCTAAGGTGGCTTATCCATATGACAGTTGATAAGAGTCCTCCATTCCTGACTACATGGGCCATATGGTTGCTTGAGTGTACTCATAACAAGGTGGCCAGCTTTCCCCAGAAAAAGTGACCCAATATAGACAGCAACCAAGACAGAAGCCACTGTGATATTTTTCTGCACCAATCTCTATATGCCCTAACTTCTGCTTTATTCTACTCATTAGAAGCATCACTCGCTCCAGCCTACACTCAAGGGAGGCTCCATTTGTTGAAGGGAGATTATTCAAGGATGAGATGTATTTTGAGACACTATAGTTTGATAAATGCTTAATTCAAAAATAGCCCGGTAGTTTTTCCCCTTTCAACTCATTCCCAGCCTTCTCTTTGAGAAATCTATCTCTTGATCACTCCCAGGTGAATCAGCTGATAAAAGCTTGACATCACTCTGGTTCTCATAATTTGTATTTGGTATTCAGTATTTTTAGAGAATTATGGGAAACAGAAAACATATACTTGAACTTAGAAAATGTAGTTCATTGTCTAAATAAAGGATAAAGGGATAATTTCTTATTTCCTTATTAGTCTAATTTTATAGTTTTCTCAAAGAAACTGCCAATTTATTTTAAAAAGAAAGATCTACTCTTAATTAACCACTGCAAGTATCAATTTTTCCAGAAGTCAAACCAGCTTGCTAGAAGTTGCTTGTATCAATTGGCAGGTATTATTTTTTTACTTGAGAAAAATACCCATTTTCCAAACCAAAGACTATTGTTCAAAGGGATTATTGGATTGGAAAAAGAGGAACAGCAATTTTCTATCTGTGAAAATTACCTGTCCTTGGTATGAAGAGATATGATGTTTGAGCAGAAAACATTTCAACATTTTCCTCAGGAGATAAAAGTTTTCTTCCATTCTATCTTTTAAACACTTACTCCACATCAAGAACACTAAGCAGCTAGGAAATAATATATGGTCTATCCAGGATAAATGCCTGGTTTTCAGTTTTCAGAGTTTTAATTCAAATTCGACCTCTTTGGTAGTCTTTGTAGGAGAAGGCAAAATCTAAATAATTAAAGGGAAACATCTGTCATTACTCCCTTTGCATGTGGCTTAAAGAAAAAGAATGTCTGAACTAAAGACTATTTTTAGCCTCCTCATGAACAGGCATAGTGTCAATGAGAGAACCCCTCTTATGAATTTTTGAAGTGTCAGAAGAATATCTTTGTAAAATAGATTTTCATTTTTCTTCTAGAACATTGGTATGCACCACTGTGTTGAAAGTAATAGAATAAAATCAGCTTTACATTTCTTTCCATCACTTCACCTTTTGCCTCTGTGTAATTGATTTAAGAAATACTACTTTAAGTACAGAAAACTCCAGAGAAGTTGCTCTTTGACTAAGAACATAATAGTGGACCTGGATTTCTAGCTATCCTATTAGTCCCATTACATTGTACATTCAAGGGATTAGAACAAGATTCACAAATATACACGATTAGCCTGATACCTGTAGGCAATTTAGGGTATTGCAGCAGGTCTCAATAATGGCCTTGCTCCCCCTATAGTTCATTTGGTGCATCCATTGGGGGAATTTTTAGTTATCACTGGTTTGGGGTTGGGGGAGGATAAAGATTCTATTGTCATTTGGTAGGCAAGAGCTAGAGAGTCTTATATTTCTGGTGTTCATGAGGAAGCCTCATGAAGAAAAACAGTGAGGCACTCTGCATGGCTTTTGAATGCCCCAAACAGCCACATAAGTGAAAAATCTGTTTACAATAATTAAGGCCCAGATTTCAACCCCATTTTATATAGATGTAAAATATCTTTTGCAAAAACTTAATACACATTAGATATATACACAAAGTTTTTGGGGGGGTTGGGGAGAACATGCTGGAGGGGTTTTATTTGATGTCAGACTGATCTAGGGTCTGTCTTGCAATATACACAAAGTTTTAATACAAGATTGGAACTATGCTGTAAGTCAAGAAAAAATTTTGTTCTGTTCAGAAGAGTTTCAATGTTTGAGGGAAAAAAAACCCAAACACTAACTGCAATGTCACTCATGTACACAAGTTGCTTGTACAATACAATTGTACCAGTGTGCATGCAGAGCTGTGGCCTTCAGTGATTCTAAGATAAATTATGGATACAAGCAACTGGCTAGTCCAAGACATCTTCTAGTGCGGCCATACTTGAATACTTAGACATCAAATAAATAATCTGCTGCCTATTATTTTTGATTTAAGTCTATTATAGTCAGAATATATTTTTACTTTTAAAAAATATTATATAATCAAAATATTTAAGTAGTATAATGAGGTTCAAAACATTTGTTATTAAAAATGACTTTGAATCAAGGAACAAAAACTACTGATGAAGTTAAGAATGTGGACTTCAATTACATATACTTCGAGATTTAAGTCCTGGCTGTACCATATGTATATAAGTTCTAGGTCTTAGGGAAGTGTTCCTAAATTCATTTCCTCATCTGGAAAATACAGACAATATTTTCCAGAACATTGTGGTTGAGATGTGATAGTATATATCAAGTCCTGGCTTGAAATAAACTGTTTAAAAATAAGAAGTAGCCCTGGCTGGCGTGGCTCAGTGGATTGGCGCTGGCCTGCTAACCCTAAAAGTTGCTGGTTCAATTCCCCAGTCAGGGCACATAACCAGGTTGCAAGCCAGGTCTCCAACCAGGTCTCCAGCCAGGTCCTTAGGTGGAGGCAGGTGAAAGGCAACCATGCATTGCTGCTTCTTCCCTTTCTTCCTCCCTCCCTGCCATTCTCTCTGAACATAATAAAATCTTTTTAAAAATTGCCAAAATCTTTAAAAAAAAAAAAAGGTGGTGACTAACTTAGATGATGTGCATCGCTTGAAGGGACCTATTTCCTTTATGGTTCAGCTGAAGAAGTCAGAACAAGTTACCTTTTTAAGTCAACAACTGCATAGCTAATCATCCAGGTCTCTCTTATAGTCTTATAAATCCTGACTTGGTGTGGATTGGGGCCCAGCTATAGGTATATCCTAAAATTTTTTCCCAGGTGACCTAATGATCAACCAGTTTTTGAGAAATACTGCCTCAGACCTATTCAACTCACTGGAGGAGCAGACACAGTAAGCAATCTATAGAAAACAAACATATGATCACTTGGTCTATGAAATATACCTTTCGTAGAATATAATGCAGTAATACAGTATGGGGCAAAAGCGGGTTTACAGCTGCTTATATAGCACATAAATAATAAACAATAATACATGAATAAACTGTTTCACATACAACTGTAAACCTATGTTTTGCCCTACCCTGTATATTTGGCTCTATTGTGATTGTAATATAAGGAAGGGATAATAAGAAGTTATTCTGTATTCCATCTTCTTCAAACATTTAAGTGAGAAAGCAAAGTAGTTTTAGAATATTCTCACAGTACTGATTCATCATACTGCATGGGATGATGTCCACTGGTGTCTGTCTATTCTGGTGTACTGGGGTATTTATTAACTGCAATTTGATTAAATTCAATCTCACTGAAGTCTCTCATCTCTGTTATCTCATCTGTCTCATATCTCTCAAAATTCCTAAAAGAACAAGAAAGGAGGAAGCTTCATCATCATTGCTAAATTCAAATTCTCTCATTTTTTGGAAAAACACTATTTTTGGAAAAATATTTTTTCCTGCTCTTAAAAAAATTAAGTGGCTCCCTATAGTCCACAGTTAGAGCAAAGAAATAGACTTCTGGTCAAGATGATGGAATAGAAACACACTGTGCTCACCTCCTCCCACAATCACATCAAAATTACAATCAAATTATAAAATAGTCATCACTGAGAACCATCTGAAGACTGGCTAAACAAAAGTTCTATAGCTAAGGATGTAAACATAAAGGCATGTTGAGGCTGTTGGGAAGGGTGGAGACACAGAATGGGCACACCCATGGTGGGTAAGAATCAGGAAGGATGCCATGAACGTGAAGGTTCCCCCATGCCGAGGTCCTCAGCTGCCCAGGGCACCAGTATCAGGAAGAGAAGTCCCCATAACCTCTGGCTGTGAAAACCAGTGGGGTCTGTGTTTGAGAAAGACAATAGACTGATAGGCACTGAAGTCCGGGAGGCCTGTGCACAGGCTCATTTGCTTACAAAGTAATTCACGGGAGCTCCAGTACATGGCTGCAGCTCAAAAAGCACCAAGGGTGTATGGGGAGGAGCTGGAGTAGCTTTAGGGTGAGGGCTGGAGGGTCAGCTGTTAGGACAGCCTCTCCAGGATGGAAGTGCTGGCAGGTGCCATTGTTTCTTTATTGAGAGCTCACCCAGGCAGCCCGCAGGTGCAGGACGGCACACTTCTGAGGTTTTCATTAACATTGCTAGCACCGGTTGCCCCATCTTGATAATTCCCCAACTCCCAACCCCACCCAGCTCTCAACTGCTTTTTCACACAAATGGCCTTCCTCAGCTCAAGCTATGGATTTACCTAAAATCTCTCAGAGATCCACATGCCCCCCAAAAGCAGTGACTGGCATAGGGTATGCTCTATACCTCTTGCTAAGTGGCCCCACACCTGCCACAAGCGGCAGCCAGCCTCAGTTCACAGCATAGTCTCCCTCAGATGCCTCCAAGTCCAGCATAGGCTGCTACCAACTGAAAATCACTTCAGAGCTATTACCAGGTGGCCCAGGGCAGGCAGGGGTAGCCACAGATCCTGGCTGCACCAAAGGCCGCTCCAGTGGCTGACTTCAGACTCTACCAGAACTTCACTCAACCAGCTCCACAAAGACACACCCAAAGGGTGGCTTTTTTAGGCACCCGAGTCCCACGAAAGTGAATTCACTCTGTGGGGTCAGTCCCTTTAAACAACTCACCTGCTGGAGTCACAGCCACTCTGCCTGATGGTCAAATCCCACCCCCTGATGTGCCAGACTGTTGCAGGAACCCATTTCTTCTAGTCATCGGTTAAATAATGAACTGTCTGGTACAAAAGAAGCCAACACTGAGAAGCTAAATTTGTGCTTCCTAGCAGATGTTTGCAGCCGGAAAAGCACCAATGCACTTTATGCAATCTTTTTTCAGAGCAAATCACAGGCTTTGTCAAGTCTTGATCCACAGCACAGGCACAGTAACTGAAATGTGAAGGAAAGTAACACCAGGAAGAAAGCCCATTCTGCAGGTGATGCTTCATAGCACTGGCTGCTGTCAGCAAGGAAAGCTGGATACCAGCCCCCTGTTTTTCACGTGTCAGTGAGTTGTTTTCCTTTGTTTTTAATCCAAGCAGATTCACTGGGGGTACATGGAAGAATGAGTATGTACTATAGAACACGTCCTATAGAGATGATTTAGAACAACCTTGTCAACAGTAAGCTCTTTAGGGAATCAGAGCAGAGTTAATAGCAAGGAAAGTGGGAAAAGACAAAAGAGGTTAGAAGATTCTATGTGCTGCTTCTATTTAGGGAAGGGAGAGTTGTTGCGTTATCTGGTAACATCTAAGAGATCCATAAGGTGTACAGATCCCAGTATCCTAATTCCAGCGAAGCAGTGATTTTTCATGATCTGTATTTTTCCATGGAGTTTGACTAGAATGTTCTATTAATAAAAATGCATGCAAGACACAGTATTTTACCTCTTAAGCACTGTGCTAGAGAAAATATTTATGTTGTAATACGGTCTGCATATTTAGCTGTAATATAAACCATGGAAAATACCTACAATGACCTGATTACAAGAATCTCTGGGGCTTTAAAAGTACCTTCTAAAAACCACTTCACAAATATTCAGAAAATCCTTAAAGACTTTTATGGCCCTTTTACAGAGAAGTAAAATAAAACATTACAGAAGCAGTAGTTGGACTGGTATGGGTATATAGCATAAGTGGATAGGATTTTGTCAGTTTTGAGCCATGAATCTTCCTGGTTCTTGAGTCTCAGGCTTGAGGGACAAGGGTCTCCTACACTGACCATATTTTCTGGTGAAATATGATACTATGTTCATAAAACTCGTGGCAGACTTTAATTAAAGAGGCATCTAATAAAGTCTCCACTGATGCGATTTAGTGCTGTCTTAGATAACATTATTGTCTTTACATTTCTCCTTTTAAAAACATTTGCTTTTGTGCCTTATGGAGCTTTTAAAAAAGATTTTATTCATTTTTAGAGAGAGGGAAAGGGAGGGAGAAATAGAGGGAGAGAAAAGTCAATCAGCTGTCTCTTGCATGCACCCCTATCAGGGGCTGAACCTGCAACCCAGGCATGTGGCCTGACTGGGAATCAAACCCAGGAACCTTTTGCTTTGAAGTGTGACACCCAACCAACCAAGCCACAGGGGTCAGGGCTTATGGAGCTATTTTTTGGCACCCATTTATGTACGCTGGTAGAATGCATTAACATATGAAAAAAAGTAAGAGAAAAGAAAAAACAAACAAACCAGGTTTCACATTAATATATGCAAACTATGAGTGTGTTCCTCTACTTTCATCCCCTGTGTAATGCCAAGGAAAAGACAAGGGAGCAACATGTCAAAGTGGGAGGGAAATGGACTTTACAGCACATCTGGAAACAAGGTCCAGTTTCACTATTTATTGTCTCATGGTCCTGGGAAAGTGGCCCCCGGAAAGGTTTCCTATCCAGTTATTTTCTGGCCTTCTGAATGAGGTTTGAGCCATGCTTACACTAAGACACTTGCAAAATAGGCAGGGAAAGGCTGTTTATTGAATGGTATAAGCAAAAAAGAAAATGACAGCATACATAGACCCAACAGTTACAGTTCCTCGGTATATTTTCTCCTAAGGGTTAGTCAGAACCAAGAGTTTACAAATTTAGAAGACCAAGAGTGGGCTGGGAGACTAATCATTATTGGCTTCTTTCTTCATTGTATCCAGTGAGACAAACTGGCAAATTTTGATACCAGAACACTTTTCTTGTTAGGCCTAGCTAGTAAGAATCAAGTTATCTATACATCGTTATATACTTCATATAAAAAATATACCTAAATATATCAGTATTATTATTATTCCAAGAGAAATAATCCTAATAACATTCTGTGAAAATTTGCTTTCCTTTTTCCTCATGGACTCTATTTCCAAGAAAGGGAATAATTGCTAACACACCTTGAAGTAATTCACAAGACATCAAAGAATTTCTCAAAAGCTTCAGTTTCCTCACTGGTGACGTGATGAAAAAGGTGGATTTCATAGGGTACTTGCGAGGATTAAGTTTACTGAGGGATATAAAGTGCTAGGAATAAGGAACAGATAGCCAATACTCAATTTATATTAGCTTTGTCACCATTATCACCTTCACCCTATTTTCACTCTGCTGAATGCCTTCATTTTGCACCTCCAGCTCTATTTCTGCCCTTCTTCAGACTGCCAGGTGCCCTTGGAGACTGGCCTTGCCTGCAGCTTCAGATTTGGGTTCTAATAAGAGTGCTAACAGGAGTTCAGAGGGAGACTACTCTCTATCCTCCCCACACCCTTAAAAATAAACCTTATCTGAATAATTCTAGTAGGAGTATGCCACCTGTTTTCTAATGAGACTAAGTCATAAATTCATCTTTATATTCATTATCTTCATCGGAAAGTTTAAAACTATGAAAGGAAAAAAGTGTATAGATAATTAGACGAATTTACAAGTTTTCATCCACATATATCTTTTGTAGAAGTCAAACTGAGTAAGATTTGCTTCTCTGAATTCAGACTCAATTATCATGGAAGTCTAAATTACATTTTCAGTCAAGCAAGAAATAAAGGTGCTTTAGCTGATGTTCAGGAAGGGTAGAGTTCTCAAAAATGTTGAAAATGAGGTTTAACATAGTGCCTTTTAATCCGATAAGCATTCTGTCTTCATGGCTTTTCAAATGCCTAATATATGTCTATTCCATTGTTCATTTCAGGTGCCTATCAGCAGTGTCAGTTCATTCTCTCTGTATCCCATTCAAAATACTGATGTGACAAACCTTCTCAAAGTCTTATTTTTTATTTTTACTTAAAATACTTTCATGTGTTGTAACATTTGCCTAATAAACATTCACCTATTGATACTATTGTCTATTTTATAGCACCTGAAAAGAATAGCCTGGGTAAGGAACTGAGATGCTTAATATCCAGCTCTTCTAGCCCATTGTCCAATGTTTCAAGATGTTCCACTGGTGGCTTTCTTACCACATATCACCTCAATGTTCCCACCTGTTAAAGATGAATTTTATGACATGCCTACCCCCTTGGGCTGTTTTAAAATTAATATGAGATAATGTATGTGAAAGCTCTCTCAAATGTTATATATGTCAGGGCTTCGAAAATACCACTTACCACTTACATCTATTCTACTTTCTTTGTGTGAGAAAAACAACTATATTGCTTTTTACCTAAATGCACATTGATGTAATTGTATGCATCTAAATTAACAGGAGGAAGAGATGATTCAAATACATGTTACCTGACAACATTTTTGTAGGGTCTGCTTGGTCCATCTCTTAAAAACAAAAACAAGAACAAAAAATGTGCTGGGAGTTATCTATTACAGCTAAAACTCTAAGGTTGAATTTTCTAAACTCCTATTTCTGGTTTCTCATTGTTTCCAAGAGAAAACAAAAAAATGATATCAACAATTCAGCCTGAAAGATCAACCATTTTTATAAATGATACTGCTGAGAATATTTTTCTCTACAACTGGAATCTACAACTGAGGGTATATAGTATATTTCAATAAACAGAATCAAAGAAAATGCCCAAAGAAAAATGTGCCCAATTCTGCCTTCAGTCAGAACATAAGAGTCAACTCATTAAAAATGAATATACACATATAGTTTACAAGTTCATAAATAAAAACGTAAACTTAACATACATTTGGGTTCAAAGCATCACAAATATGTGATGTGACCTCTATAAGACTCAATTTCCTCATTCCTTCAAAATGTGTGCATTCACTTCATACCTATTATGTGCCAGGTACTGCCCTAAAAATTGCAAACTCTGTTAAATCTGTATCTGATAAATCCTTAGAAATATGGAGATTGTATTCTAGTGGTGGACCACAGAAAATGCAATAACAGATTTAAAAAAGTAATTTTAGATAGTGCTTTGGGCTGTGAAGAAAACCAACAGGGTGGATGTAATCAAGAGTACTTGGCTAGAGGGATTAATTAAGATTAGCTTGCTGTCAAGAAAGCCTCTCTAGTAACATTTGACTTCCAATGTTCCTGAAAAGACAGAGCCAAGGAAGAGAAGATCTGTAGGCAGAGATCCCAGACAGGGAGAATATTTCCTCTTGTAGTCCACCTCCCTCACACCCCAAAAAGAGCAAAAAGCTAGAGGTAGGGCTAAATTGGGTACAGCTGGGGAAAGAAGGCTGATGTGAATAAAGGGGACAGTACACTGCAGAAGGAAAGAGAGGCGGGCAGGGAAAACTCATGTAAGGACTTATACTAACATAACGGCTTTGCTTATTTTATGTGCAAAGGTATGCCATTGAAATGTTTTATAGTGAAAATGGAACCCACTTATTTATTCAATCAATATTTATTCAGCACCAGCGACATGCCAGGCATTGACCTAGGCTGACAATTTTGTAACTACAGACAAAAATCCCCAGTTTTGACCTATACGATATCCCACTGGCTGCTGTGGCATTATTTACATAGAGAAATATTGATTGAATGTGTTGGGAGCCTAGAGTAATGATTCAAGCAAGAGACAGATGGTGATGATTGACTAGCATGGGGATTGGGTCAGTATTTTTTTACCTAGTAGGCTTCCTATGGGCATTATATCACCTAACATTATGCTGCTATATAGGAAATGCTCAAACTTATATTAGAATTACAGAGCAGCAAAAAGGATCATTTTAAACTGCGCTGATTGTAGGGGTAAGAAACTTGCACCATCCATTGATTTTAAATGAGAGGAACAGAAGCTGTAAATAACTGGCTACTTACTTAACAGTCACTGGCATAACTAATGTATGAGTAAGAAATGACAACAGAGGTCACTGTCCATGTAAATGACAACATGAACAGTACCTCTGAGCACCATTTTTCTCTGGATGTAGGAATAGGATAGGGTGGAGAAATGGAAAAGCATATGAAGACCGGAGTGATGTGATTCACACTGGTATCCTGAAAGTGTATTAATACATTTATTGTGAACACTGAAAAAAATTACAAAAACAATTCCAAGTTGTTTCAAAAAGTCAAAGAGCAGTTAGGAAAGTTTTTGTTTTCTATCTCTCCAGTTGACAGATCTAAATATAGATACATATATGCATACATATATACATATGTATGTGTTGTGTGTTTATTTTGCTGAATCATTTAAAGTTGCAGATCCCACCTACCCACCAGTAAAATGCTTCAGAGTGCATATTCTCAGAATAGGCCATACTCCTGCATAACCACAATACCACTATCAAACCATAACATTATTACTAATATCACTAAGTTGTAGCCCATATTCAATTTTGACCCCTTTCCCCAAATGTGATCTTCCAGCATTTTTTAAAAATCCAAAATCCAGTTAAATTTTCACATGTCACTTAGTGTTCAATTTTTTTTTTTTCATTTATAGTTATGGTTGTTTTGAATAAATTGAAGGTTACAAAATAATTATTTAAATTGCACAATTTTTTCTATACTTACTGGCTTTTTATTTATTTAAAAATTTTATTGTTGTTGTATTATATCCATCCCCATTTTGCTCCCCTCTGCCCCCTCCCCACCCAGCGATTCCCCACAAAGTCAATCCCACCTGTTGTCCATGTCCATGGTTCCTTTATACTAGGTTCTTGTCTAAACTGCTCCCCTTCCTTGCCTCTTCCTCCCCCCATCCCCTGACCGCTGAAGGCCTATTCACTATATTATACTTACTGGCTTTTAAAAAAATAACTGTCTTTATTTGAAGGTATGGAATCATAGCAAAATATTTTTTCATTGTCAAGAAAACCTGAAGACATGAATATGATTGATTTTTCTAAAAACAAGGAAGACCTGTATTGAGCATCTGATAGTTTTGCTTTTTTTTTTTTTTTCTTTTTCCCCTTTCCATTCCAGGGAGTAGAATCTCAATTTTCTTTTACGGGAGCCACACAATTCTGTTCATGTGGTTTGGGAGAAAGGGGCATTTCTTCCCCTACACCATTGGAGGGAAACATAACCCACACCGGAGAAATTAGAGAATTCTATGTCCTTGCCCACAGAACAGGAATAGGCACTTGACCCAAGTCAGACAAGTCATTATCATTTGTAGGACTTTGTTCGAACTACTAGAAAGGAGATGGCTCTCTTTCTCTGGCATTGTTATAGGTAGGATAATTAATTTTGCAAATTCATAATTACAGCATAAAAACAGTTGGCCTGAAGAAGTAGCAAAAAAAAAAAAAAAATTCACATTTTTCTTGGTACTGGTCTACCTTCACACTTTCATCCTAATTAACCAGCAAATGAATTCCCTATCAAGTAAAACCACACTGAGTTGGGTTTCTGTCTTTTGCAGCAGAATCATCCTGGTTAATATTGCTAATGTATTTTTTAACCTTTGTAAAGTTTAGACTAGCATAGGTCTTGGGTGCAATCTCCTCAGTTCATAAATCAAGAAGCTATCAGAGGTCCCGAGAAGTTCTGAATACTGGGAGACAGCACAGCTTGTTAGCTGCAGAATTACACTAAAAATCAGGTTTCTAGACTGTTTAGTGCTCTAACGCTTGCAATTTGGCTTCAAGATGTATGAATTTTATGAACTTTAAGAGTTATGTGCTCATTAATTACATTTTACAAATCTATGTTTAAGTAAATTGAAGAAACTAGGTAAAAAAAAATTTTTTTTTCTAAAAATATAAGCAAAACCCCCTATAATTATTGGCATCTCTAATATCAAGATCAAAATCTTTCAACCAAAGAAAGCATAGATGACTACAATGCCATGATTTCCTTGGAGAAGAAATCACCTTGTAATTGGGTGACTATTCTGCTACTGTTTTCTATGATTGCTGTCTGCAAATACTGTATATTCTATACTAGAGGAAATGGTAATTTAAGGGAGCTTCATTTTATTCACTATGAACTATATAACTGAATTTAAACAGATACTTTCTTTGTAAAGGATAAGAAAGACAACGTATGTAAAATTTCCATGTAATGTTGTTTTTAAAATCTGAGATGATTACAATTCCCCAAATATATTTTACCGCCCCCCCATCTCCTGAGGTCACTTATTTGAAACATAGATTTTGTGCATCCTCATATTATAAATTTCCCCAAGAACATTGCAAGAAAACCCAACAAAAAATAATAAACCCTAAAAATACACATGTACAATCTAGCAACCTGGTTCTCAATCCAGTATTTACATCAGACTCAAGAAATAACATCATCCTCTTTTAGTTGCACTAGAGAGAAATGAAAGCGGCCATTTATTTTGTTTTGTCATTTTTGTGAACAGCCTACTTACAAGGTACTTAAATAGTTGATTTTTTTCCTTTGTCACCTCTAAGTTAAAAATGAAAATATATTCAGCTACCAAGAAACTAAATAGGTTATTCACATTTTGCTTGTCAAATCTGTATTTCCAAATATCGTCTGGGCCAGGCTTGAGGAGGAGGTGAAGTTAGGTAAATATTTCACACATATTTAATTTGTAATTCTAAAAAGGTATCCCCCTTCTTTTCTCCCTTAGTCTGGCTGACCCTCTACAACATCAGTAGTAATGACATCCTGTGCTTTCAATAGTTTCTGTGGCCACAGGGTCAAATGGCCAAAGTGAGGGGCTTGAATTTCCTGGTAGGAGATTTTGTCATATTGTCTCATCCACTTAATTAAGTTTATACCTTTTTTTCCCCCACTGCCCCTCATTGCTAAATCACACTACACATGCAATGTCTACATTATAGATGGCGGGTGCCTGGAATAAGACCTAACAAATTCTCCTTTTTCTAAGTTTTTTCATCATTTCTTGAAGCAGGCTATTAAGAACACCTGTATCCAGCAGACAGCATTATTAGAATATCTGAATAATAATAAACTCCAGTTAATTAAATGCTTTTTTGTTATATAAGTACTCAACGAATGATAGCTTCCTAGGAGAGTTTATTTCTTCCCCACTTTCAATACATCCAACTTTTCTACTTGTTATCGTAGTGCTACCTTCTCTCACTTATTTCTAGTATCAGTTTGCTATCCCAATATTTATCAACTATAGCAAAGGAGGAGGAGGTAGCTGTTAGTCTTTCTGATGAATAACATTTCACTCATATGTTGATGCATTAAAGAAAATGAGAACTCTGACATTATCAACTCTACCAAATCAAACAATCCACAGTTAAATAGAGGCATGGTGTTTCACTGCTGGCATTATATTGGGCTAGGCCTGACAGTGCTTCTACTCAGGGCTTAAAATGTCCCGAATACAGTATTTTAAAGTATTTTTGAATTGGTTGACAACAATAAAATCTGAGACCAAAATCTTAGTTGAAGACAGAGCACAGCAAGTAAGCAGATCACTGAACTTGGCTTTCACTTTAGTCTCTGCCAGTTCCCACTGGTTTTCATTGGGTTAGCCACAAAGTTTTTTTTTGTTCTGTTTTTCTGTAAGATGGCTCTAGTAGCACTTAGTAGTCTCTAACTTTATTTGAAACAATTTTGTTAGATTGCATTGTGACAGCTGTCATTTCAGTGCTCGTTTTTTAAAAAAAACACTAATCAAAACTGGTGAATTTTTGCGAAGCTATTTTAATATTGGAGATGGAAGAAAATGAGCAATATTTTCAGCATATTATGCTTCATTAATTCAGGAAAGGTAAAAATAGCAACTGAAATGCAAAAAATAAAATAAAATAAAATAATAAAAATAAAAAAGGCTGTGCTTTGTATGAAGAAGGTGTTGTGACCCAACATGTCAAAAACGGTTTGCAAAGTTTGGTGCTAGAGATCTCTCACTGGACAATGCTCCACAGCTGGGTCGACCAGCTGAAGTTGATAGTAATCAAAGCAAGACATTAATTGAGATCAATTAACGTTAGACCACGTGGGGAGACAGCCAACATACCTACAATGTCCAAATAATGAAGTTATTAGTGAAAATGAAAAATGTGTCTTTTTTATAGGAAAATCTAAGCAGACTTTGTGGCTAACCCACCATCTTTTACGTCCTGTGGGTGAAGGTGGAGAGGTGCAAGTAGAAAGAGGCATAGCTTGGGATCTTCCTAAAATGAAGAATCTGACAGATGACCCCTATATTTAACTGGTTTCTCCAAACATTCGTCAATGCAATGAAGACCAGAAATAAATCTCTTTTTTCAAGGGGAAAAGATACAAAACTGCCTGTCTTCAATCTTGGCACTGGGTTGGGGAAAATAAAAACCTCCCCTGAAAATGGACGGCCACAGCTGGCTATCATGATAGTAACTAGCAAAAACCTTTACTCCCCGAGTTTATTTCAAGCTGATCCCCAGGAGTGTATAAGTCTAAGGTCCTTGTCAAAAAAGCAGAATGAAATGCATTCTGGAGCACCAACTTTTGATTTCAGTGTCTAAAGATCCAAACCAATGCTTACCAGGAATACAAACACAGTCAATAATCACAAAGCTCATAAGGAAATAAGATGGCACGAGCAAAACCCAGCAGAAACCATAGCCATCAGACTTAAAACCAGAAACTCAGATACTTGATTTATTGGCAAATTAAAATCAGTATACTTACTATGTTCCCAGAAATAAAATAGGGGCCTGAACATTAGAAGGAGCAGCAAGACCATGTAAGATTGCCCAAACAGTTTTGAAAAGAAATCCAAGAGAATTTCTAAAAATAAAAATTATAGCAATTGATATTGAAACTCAATGAAGGTATCAGGAATAAGATTGAAGAAAAGCAAAAAGAAGTGTTTAGAAAACTGGAAGACTGAGTTAAAGAAGTTATCCAGGAGTTGGAATAGAAAACAAGAAGACAAAATACATGAGAAGAGACAAAGAATGGAGTAATGAGGTCTACCAAACATCAAATCAGAATTTCGAACAAAATGAGATAACAGCTGAAAAGTTTCTGGAACTTAGTTTTTTTAAAGCCAAAATTTATACTTCACTTAAAAAGAAATACATAAGAAAAACACCATAATGAAAAAAAATGCAAAACAAAAAGATAAAGTCAGAGAATTTTTATCACAGATAAGAAAATTAAAATGAAAAAGGGTTTAACTGCCGTAACAAAGCTATTGTTAAGAACTTTGTCAACAAAAATAAAAACTTAGTTGAAATGGAAACATAACAAAACAACTAAAGAAATGTGCAGCACCAATGACCAATGTTAAAAAATATATATTTATACATAATACCATGGCAAAGGACCCAAGGCAAAAAATTAGCTCTAAAAGAGAAACAATTTGGAGATGCAGGCAATGCGTTCTGCAGCCCAGCCTCACCTCTTTGCAACCAGGTCCAGACTTAGACTGTGTGACTCAGTAAAATTGAGTACTTACAGTTTGTAACTTCCAAGCCATCCTCTGCTCCCACTCTTTTCCTGAGCTGTTACTTCTGTCTCAAACGTCGTTAACCGCCTTATAAAGCCTCCTCATTCTCTCTGCAGGGAACCTGCTCAGAGTGCGCGATGCAACTATTTCAGGAGCCCTCTGTAACTTCCCTCACCTGTCTCCCCACCTTTCCAGGTGCATTTGTAATTGAAGACTTGAGTCTTTGCATCTCTGGGAGATTTTATTGTTTGTATGGTAGCTATTTCTTGGCCAGCTCTTCCCGCAGACTGGGAGCCACTGAGGACAGTGATTTTGACTTCTGATCTTTTGATTACACGCTGTTCTTCTAGACCTAGCAGAATGTTGAAGTATGATAGTTTATATTAGATGTGCAAAAAGTCTTTAATGAACAAATGCAGTTTATTTTGATATTATTGGCCATTTAATTCATCCATCTCACAGCTTTTGTCAGCAGGCAATTTTCTGCTTGATTGCCCTGTAATTTTTTGGTTTGATTAGTGGCCTGCTGTAGAGTTAAAATTTGTCTTTTAAATCGATATAGCTTATGGGTGTGGTAGGAATCACTTATTTTGGTCCAGTTCCTAAAAGCCATTTCCAGGATCACAGTAAACTGACCAAGATAAATACCACCTGCTGAGGGTTGCGTAGCCAGCCAGAGAACCTTTACATAAATCTCTGCACCTGAAGTCCTCTTCCTTCCAGAAAAGTCTCCAGAGCACTCTTTAAACAGGAAGGGATTAAAAGTTGGTTTCTTCTTTCTTCTCTATTGCAAATATTTAAATTCTGCTTGATTTGGGGCAGCCTACGTAAGGGGATAATGGCAGGGTGCAGGCAGACGAGCTCATTTTGTCTCTGACACTTATTAACTAGGTACCCTTTGAGGAATTTTTTGAGCGTGGTTTTCATTGCTAAATTGGACAGTAAGTCCTATTTCACTTAGTGTGGAAATTTCATACAAACACTAGGCCATTACCTTGTACCCAGTAGGCCCCCACTTAGTTTGCTATCCTTCCTTGCTAAGTATGAGCATTCTACGGCCTTTTCCATTGATGTGCATACATTTTGTCCTGCTAAATTATAAGCTTCTTGAGAGCAAGTACTTCATCATATTAGTTTCACATAGTAAATGCCGTGCAGGTAATAAAAGATCAGTGAATTTTGGTTTATTCCATACATGCAATTTCTTTTCCAAGTAGGCATATGATTTTTAACAACCTGAAACTGGTTTCCACCTTAATAGTAAACATGTAGGTAGCCTTTGATGGCCCAGAGCTGTGTTATAGAATCAAGTTCACCTCACAGATTCCACACAGCTGGTGTTGCTTCTTGGCCGCCTGGTGTATGTATCCCCGTTGCTCACCTCTCACTTCTTCCTGTGCTCAGGTAGGGAGAGCTCTAGACCTCTCTTGCCTTTCTGGACATCTGCCGGTCAGCCTCATCTCCTTCCCTCTTTCCCTAAACCCATCTTTACTTCATTTTCTCCTCACAAGTCGAATATTAAATGGTATGTAAGTAAAATATTCCCTTTCACAGCATGTCTTTGGGTATGATGTTCCCTCAGTCCAAACTACTGTATCTCTTTTTCTTTGCCTGGAAAATCCCTACTCAGCCTTTAAGTCCCTGCTAAAATGTTTCCTTTTCCATGAATCACTTTCTCACTCTCCTTTACAGTTTCTCAGACTTCCTTCTGGGCCCCATTAAATTTTCCAGATGTTTTGTTTTGGATCCTATTTGAATGTGATTATCATTTTCTACACCCATATCTATGCAGATAATAACCATGTCTTACTCCTTGCAGTAACCTCTGGATTTAGCACAACTCTGGACACATGGCACTTGTCCATAAATGCTGAACAATAAATGCTGAAGGAGAAAATGGATGACTCTCCAAAGCCCGAAGGCTACCACAGATCCACCTCTGCATCCATGCTTCTTGGGTTCTTCCAAGATACAACATTCTTATTCCTGCTCTCATCCTTCCATGTCTGCAGAGCTAATGTCTCCTTTTTGCTGTGGTTACCTCCCCAAACCTCGCATGTGTACTCCATCATGACGCGTCTCTCACACTAGCCCTCCATTCTACAGCCACTGAAGAGTGTCATCCTGCCTCCAGGTACACTACTTCATTTCTATTGAGCAGAACTCCATTACCTTTAGCCTTACAAAAAAAAAAAAAAAAAAAAAAATTAAAAGAACTACATAGACAATTTGTAAGCAGACCAAGTCTCCCAAGTTCATTTCTCTGAGCATGCAAATCTCTCCGAGGCATTAGATGCCTCACATACAGCCTTAATGTCTTAGGGCACAGTGATTGTCCCAATGTAAGTGTGCCACAGAGCCCCTGCTAAAAATAAAAGGCTCCACGTGGGAAAGCTCTTTAAGCTTTAGTCCCGCATTGAGCCTGTAATTTACCGAGGGCCGTGGTGCATCTTTATGCACAGAGGGGAGCTTTCACAACAGAGCAGATGCAAAAAAGGGAGAACATTAAAACAAAAAAGCAATTTAATGTACTTACAATATCCTGCATTCCTCACCCCATGACTGCTAATTATCAGAAGATTTGTACATGCGGAGAAGCCATCTCTCTAGCAACCCCGCTCAACCCTGATTCTCCATCCTGAAGTTGGGTAGGATGTGGCATTTGAGATGGGGCATGTATTCAGGTCAGAGCTAGTCCAAAGGTCCCACATTCCAAGCCAGGATTGCCTTGCCCACATAGGTAGGAAGCTGAGGCAAGAAAAATTCATATTCAAGTCTAAATAGTTCATCTTATAGGAGACTATTATGCTAAGTGAAATAAGCCAGTCAGTGACAGACAAATACCCCATGATCTTACTTACAAGAGGAATCCAATGAACAAAATAAACTAACGAGCAAAATAGAACCAGAGACATGGAAACAGAGAACAAGCTGACGCTTGCAGGGGAAAGTGGGGAGAGGAGAGGAAGATAAAGGTTGAAAGAAGGGGAATGGATTAGTCAAAGAACACATAATGGATGACCTACAGACACGGACAATTGTGTGGAGATTGACTGTGGGAGCAGGGGTGCAAGGGATGGAGGAAGGCAAAAGGGGAAAAATTGGGACAACTGTAATAGATTATAAAATCTTTTAAAAAGATGTGAGTCAAAAGAATAGGGATGCAAAGACTTAAAGTGTTCCAAGCAGGAAGGCTATTGAAATATCTACATTTCCTTTACTTGGTCTTCACCTCTTTCCTTCATGGTTTTCTAAATCAAGTGAGAGCCACTTAGATTTTACAAAGGAGAAGGGCTTGGGGTGCATAGTTTTTCTCAGGAAAGGCTTGGGTTAGAGAAGGTA
This sequence comes from Noctilio leporinus, assembly GCA_004026585.1. Classification (NCBI taxonomy): domain Eukaryota; kingdom Metazoa; phylum Chordata; class Mammalia; order Chiroptera; family Noctilionidae; genus Noctilio; species Noctilio leporinus. The sequence goes on along the minus strand of PVIW01003406.1, from coordinate 38,774 downwards.
GTATGATAGGAGGAAATGGGTAAATTTTAGTGGCTCCAGAATTTTAGTGGCACCTGCTAGAATGACTTTCTCCTCATTAATTGTAAAAAGTATTTGATTTCATAATGAGATATGTCCTTGAGTTGAAATATCAGAAAGAAACCAAGTGATACAATATATTCAGATAAGTAAATACTTGCTGATAGGGTTTTCCTTAAGAATAGGTTTTAAAGAGATGGAAGTTATTAATTACAAAAAAGGGAATAAAGAGAAAGGAAACATTTTCCCAACATGGGCCTCCAAAAATTAACCAAATCATTGTGCTGAAAGTCAATCAACCACTGGCAATTTCCAAGGACACCATTTCCTTGTTCCACAAATCAAAGAATGACCATTTAAATCATTTTAAAAAGTAAATGTAATTTTTCACTTGGAAAAAGAAATGAAAAAGGGAAGAGTTTTAATTTTTCTTCTCTAACTATTACTAGTTTCCTATAGCCCCAATGGCTAGAACAAGAAGTAAATTTCAGTTGTGGTAAGAATTTCAGAATGATTTACAAAGAAGCATTGACAAATAAATGTTGTACACTGTAATTTTCTTCCATTGAAAATGTTACAACAACAATCGCTTCTCAGTTGAACAACAGTTCGTTATGTGAAAAACCAAACATAGGCAGGGAGAGAAATCAAGTGATATAAGATTTCTGTCTCACTACAATATACCTTGAAAACTTCCACCTCTCTGCCTTAACAAAAAGGACTAAAATTATCCTTTTCATTGTTTCAAATTCTATTATTTTTATGACTTTCTTCATATTTTTATTTTTATTATAAGGCTTAATGTGCAGTGATTACTTGCTGTACATTAGTTAAACTCAGAATTTAGTGTGTAAAAGAAAGAACTGAGGAGCTTATTTGAGAGATTCTCATGCCCCATGACCAAGAGAGTTTAACTTTAAGACTAAGTGGAATGGTTCAGACATTTGTATTTCATTAGTGAGCCAAGTAATTTTCATGCAAGTGGTCAATAGGATATACTTAGAAAGACTGGTCCCAGCTCCAGAGATTCTTCTCAACTGCTTAGAACAGTAGAGGGGTATAAGCCAGAGCCATATCCTAATTAAGACTGGAGCTTTTAAGAAGACAAATGCCCAAGACCCATTTTCTAGACATTCCAAGTCAAAATCTTTACAAAGGTGAGGTGGGCTTAGTGAATGTAATAGGCTGTTGGTGTTTGCTAACTATGCATCGCTGCAGTTGGGCTCCTACCCTCCTATAGAGAACAGAGAACAGGAACTAGGGGAGTTAACTTTCTTGATGAGTATAGTTCAAAGGGATGGCTCCCAGATCTTTGGGAAAGGCATTCTTGGGTTGTAGAAGATTTACACCTTGATCAGGCAGAGTTCACCTTTGCAGGTTTTCTAAAGTAACATTCTAAGAAAAGGCAGGACAATGGTCTAACATCAGGAAAAACCTGCCTAAAGGTCGGTTAACCTGAGCCCAAAGTAAGGCCTGCATCTTGGTCATCCTGTTTCCCTTCCTGCTTCTGCCTTTCATCTTCTACTCTGATCAGGATCTAAATCTGCCTTTTGAAATGGGTCTTTCAGGCTCCTCTCCTTTGATAAGTCTCAAGTGCTAGAGTTTTCCACTATATTTTCCCAGCTCCCATTAATTCTCCTTAGCAGAGGAAATCTCCAAAAGTGGAATTTGCCTACTCAAGATTGACGGTGAATAATCACTGTTAATGATGAGTCCTTTACCAGCAGATCTTAAACCTCCATACAGTTGAGTAAATTAAACGTGGAGAGTTTCTAATGAAGAAAATTTGAAAGCTAATGGATGATAGGCTGCCTAAAACTGCCAATTCTGTGACAATAGCTGACAATCATTCTCTATTGGTGCTTTCAGTGTCTGCAGTAAGATATAGACCAGGCTCTTCAAATAATCACCATAATGTCTAGAATAAATGGAGAATATTTTAGTAATGACAGATGTAACTTTTCTTGAGAAGAAGATAATTTCTGAGGTTATTGCAAAATAATAGTTAAAATGTTATGTAACAGTCTCAGCAGGATAGCAGGTTGGAGGCAGTTGGTTCAAATGCTGACTGGCTATTGAAGGAATAAGAAAATTACCAAATTATTATAAACCATCTAGGAAACTATGACTAAAAACCTCAATGAGCTAAGAACAGTACAATTTTTCAAAATATCTTGGTGTTTTCTCTTTTCACTGAAGGTTTCTTATAGAAAAGTAATAAAATGATTATAATTTGAGATTGAGATGTATTATCAATTCATCAGAGTGTATGTTTAATATGATATACTTGCACTAATGGTGTGTGCTTTCTAATTAGGGAGCTATTCTCAAGGCATAAAAAAATTCATTTTCTCTATAAAAATATTTTACACCCAAGATATGGTGCCTCAAAAATCTTAATGAGCTCTGAGGCTGACATTACTGCAATTAAAATATGAGTAAAATGATAAGTCTGTCTTGTTGAACAATCTGGATGATTGGAGATATTTCCCTTATCATATGGAACATAGTCTGCATTTTATATTATTCGCAAGAATCTGCAATTTACCTCAAGGGGAAAGAAAGCTAATTTTCATAAAGTGACAATGGGTTTTCAGCTCTGGCTAATATACAAATATTGTACTCACTTAGAAAGTGTATATTTCTTGCAGTGGGTGAGTAGGGGTTTTACAGAAGTCTGGTAAATTACAAGGAGGCAATTTTATACTTTGGAGTACAAGCCTATTTGGTAATTAATGGGATGGAATTGATCTTTCCCAAAAACTGGGCAATAGAATTCCTGAATTGGTAAGCTTTTTTCAGTGAATGATTTCACCTGAGTTAGACAGAAACTAAAGACATACACTGACTTTTCCATCTGTCAAACCAACAAACATTTAGTAAGTATTACTATATAGCTAGCATCTAACTGCATATGAATACACATAGGTGTGCACCAAGTTAAAAAATTTAAATTTACTTCTAAAATGAAGCTCTTGATTATTCCTGACTCTAAAGCTTGCTTCTCACTCTGTTACCTGCACCTCTGGGAATGTCACATTCATCTACCTGGTCAGTCAACTCCAGAGCTGCAGTGGCCCTTCACTCCCCCCTATCCTTCGTACCTCTGTCTTCAGTCTACCAGCAAGATCTGTTGACAGTGCCCTCAAGATGTATCCTGCGTCTGTCTACTTATCTCTAGTACCACTGTCACCAGAGTAATTCAAACAACCATTATTTCTAAGTCAGAATACAATAATAATTTCTTAACAAATCTCCTTGTTCTATTCTTGTCCATTCCCTTATTATCCACAACTGTTTTCAGGCATAAATCAAACCTTGTTCCTACCCTGCTTAATAGCTCCTAAAATGTTCCCTTTGCATTTAGAATAAAACCTGATTTCTCTCTTAAAGTCTGCTTTATCCCACATAATCTTACCCCTGCTCACTTCCCCAATCTTATATTGAACAATAAATTTTTATTTCTCACTTTGATTCAACTAACCTTTTTTTTTAATTTCTGAAATATGCTAAGCATATTCCTCCCTCAGAACTTCTGCCCCAATAATTTTCTAGCCTAATCCAGGGCCTGATGTTCCTTTCCCATCATTCAAATCTTAGTGCCAATGTTCCCTTCATAAATTGTTATTCCCTAATAACTTTGTCTTCTTAACCCATCCCCACCCTTTGAGATACATTCCATCACTGTTTTTTCCCTATCAGACCATGAATCACTGCTTCTAACAATGTTGTTTATTTGTTTGATTTTTCATGTAACTTTTGTCATGGGTCCATTAAAATATAATATCTATAAGATCAGGGTGTTAATTTATCTTGTTCATAAATGCTCCAAGGGCCTAAAGTACCACCTGGTACCTAGTAGGCATTCAATATGTACTTACTGAGTAAATTAATGAACTCAGCCTGATAAGAAAAAGGAAACCAAAAGGAATTATTCAGAACAAAAGTATGATGTTAAGGAGAAACAACAGCTTAACTCCTTAAAGATCTGGTGCTGGGAGGTTAAGAATCCCAGATGTTGGAGCCCGAAAAATTCTGGGTTTAAGTTCTAGTTCTGACACATGCTAGTTATTGACCTTGTATCAAGTTGTTAAACCTTCCTAAGAGTCAATTTCCTCCTTTAGAATATAGACATGATCATACTGTTTCATTGCAGTACTTAGAATTAAGGAAGCTTCAGGCAACCATCTGAAAGGGATTGTATGTCCCCTCATTCTATTCCCTATGTTGAGAAAATCATTGTGCTATCAATTCTCTCTTAACATGTTGACAGCTTAATTATGGGGCTGTTCAGGGAGTAACCAAGGCAGGGATAGAGAGAAGTAAATGACAGGACATTTTTTGAGGTAAGACCAGAACTAATTGCTCCCCAATGCAAACAGAGGTCCATGTGGAAACAAATTGAATTGAGAAAACCATTAGCAAAAGAAGAAAGAAAAAAAGAAAAGAAGCAGAAAAAAGTAGGTCTTCTGTTGATAGGGGGTTACCTAAGAATCATAACCATGAGTTAATTATACAAAAGATATTTAATGGTAAAGGGTTCAATTGGTGATTTCTTACTACCCACTTGCCAATGTTGTTCCTTCAGAAAGGGGATGTGAAACATGACAGTGATAGAGGATAAGGGCACTCAAAGCTCAGCTTCCCCAGCCCCAGTTGCCATGACTACAACCTCAAGAACCCTTCATTTCACAACTAGGCAAAGTCTGCAGCTTGAGAATCCAAATCAACTTATTTCATTTTCATTTGAGTCATACCTCACCGTATTCTTACATGCCTTGTCCAAAACCATAGTTTTTCTCTTTGTATTATATCATTTTTATTAAATAAAAACAATGTTCTCCCAGCACCCTGCTTCACCTGTAAGAGTTTTTTTTAATAGTGCCAGGCCTCAGAAACTGGAGAAATACATCATCGTGTGACCTGGAAGGTCTGAATTGCTTAATATCAACAACAATATTCAGACCCACCTAGATATAGATTATTGTATCAGAAGCACAACATTTATACAATTACTCAAAAAGACAGATTATGCTTTTTATATTTAACTCGGAAAATAAAAACCAAACATTTTTCTCAGAAGACCTAATCATTCTTTTTTGAAATCAAATCAGAGAAAGACTTTTTAATAGAAATCCTTTTGCCTCTATCTGGACATGCAAGACACTAATAAAGTAGAAAAATAACTGTAATTATATATAAAAAATAAATGAGCTCTTTTCTTTCAGCTGGTTTATGCCTGGTTTGTTATACATTACAGGTACAATTATTGACTCATTTAGGGCAGCTTGAACCTGAGATGGCAGAGAAATAAGGATCCTATCCTGGATCTCAGTAGATACGAATGATCTGGAGACACAGATGTAGGTATTATCAAATGTAATGGATACTAAACTTCAGGAAGAACAACTGGAGGGATTATTCAGAGTAAGAAATGAGGGCTAAGGATAGAAACATGGGTCCATAGACACTGAAAAAGTCAGAGGAGAAAAAGGAGACAGTCAAGATTGCAAAAGGCATTTAAGAGAGAAAAAAAAAAAATAATAAGATTGATGAGTAAGAAAGAAAGCCATGGCATCAGTAGGTACTCACAATCAGGATATTCCAAAGAGGTTAGCCCACTGTGGGTAATTGTGACTTGCTCATGTCCTCTGCATTTTCACACTGGAAGGCAAAGATCTCAGAATGCATAATGCTCTAACTATTAAAATGATTAACTTCCTACAATATCAGGAACTTGCCTTCATTAAAAGATCCCTTTAAAAGGCTAAAAATCCAAACTAGAGAGAGAACGAGAGCAAATATTTGCATTGCACATATCCCTCAAAGAACTCATATCCATAATTTTAAAAGAACTCGTATGAATCATTAAATATAAATAGCCTATTTTTAAAAACTAGTGCACAAAACACTGCACAAGAGAAAATATCCAAAGAGCCAAATTTTATTCAAAAATATATTAAAGCTGATTAGGTCGTCAGGGCAACGCACACACACCAGAACGGCTAAAATTTGTCTCACTGTTCCCTGCTTTGGCAAGAAGTAGAACTGGAGCACCTATATCCTGCTGTTAGCACTGCACATTTTTACCACCACTCAGGAAAACTATTCAGCACTATCGACTAAAGCTGAACTAATGCTTACCCTATGCGATGCCCTAACTTCACCCGTAGGATTACTCCCAACACAGTGCAACATAAATGCACCAAACGGCATGAACTTCTGTAGTAGGGATGCTGGTAGGAGCCTCAAATTGGAAACAAACCTCTCTCAACAGCAGAATGGGCAAGTACATTGTCACAAGTGAAATGCAGACTAGCGCTGTGTGCTACATGCAAAAACATAGATGAATCTCTCAAACACAGTGTTCAGTAATAGAAGCAAGACAAAATAAATAAAAATTACACACGTTAGCAGAGCTGGATTTACCCTGCCGATAATAAAGGTCCTTAAGTGGCTCAGATTCCATCAAAGGCCCTGCATCTAATTCTGTATTTCTAGTTTTGTATTTGTTCCTTTAAAGACAGTCTTCCGAATTGTTTAAGCTTCAGATTCCCGTGAATCTCTTCTTTTTTCTTGCTATGCAATTTCAAAGTAGTAAAGTAAATTCATAGTAGTAGAAGTAAAGTTAGTGGTTACTGGTTGGTAGGAAGTAGTCAGTAACTGGAAGTAGGCACAGGGGTGGCTTCAGGGATGCCAGTGGTGGTCTGTTGATTAATCTGTAGTGAGTAATCTGTGGTGGTAAATAGTTAACAACTTGCTTTCTAGAAACACAGGAACTGCTGTTAAAATATTCCCCAAACGCCCTATTTCAAGCTGCCAGTATTTGAACAATCAGCCATAAATTTCCTGGATGTTTATCAATGGGCTCCCCAGGGCGGCACAAGGTATCTCCAGCATATAATCTGGGTGAGTGATTACATGGACTTTCATTGGGATATTTCATTGAAATGCAAATTTAGGATTTCATACAAATGCAACATTTGTATGAACTTTATACTTCTCTGAAAAACAATATTTATGAAGAAATTCTAGAGGATATGCTCCCTGATAAGTATTTTAAAAATGAAACAAAATTAATCAACATCAAAGTCCTTCCAAATAAAGTTATTTTGGAAAAACAACTTTAAATGACTGATTTTTAAAAGTACGTAAATTAGGAAAAAAAGGAATATACCGACACTATGGATATATTAATCTGTTAATACTATTATTTTTATAATGCATTGCAGTTGTACATTTATGCTGTAAGGAACTGTGTTTTATTTAACAATGCAATCTTAGTTACATAATAAGGTCTGCCTGATATATAGTGTATTAAATAAACATACTGAATAAATAAGACAATCATTAAACATGGTAGTGTTTAAAAAAGCCAGAGTATTGATGATGATGGAAGTCAAAAGAGGGAGAAACCACTCCTGCTGCTGTGGCAGGGAGATAGGGAAGCTTTTTGCATATATTTACATATTTCTGTGTGCTTCTGGCTACATGCTTCTTGTTGCAATAAGATACTTCACCTAGACTCCACAAGATGTCATAGTCTTCTTCCTGGGTCTAAGGAGACTGTGGGATCTTATTAAACAAACCAGGCATAAAACAGCTGAAAGAAAAGAGCTAATTTTTCCTTTGATGATATTGCTGAGTGCAAAAATTATGCAAAGCAAGCAGGGAAAACATCCCATGTGTATTTCAAAGTATTACACAGATGCTTAACATAAAATTTCATTCTACATTTAGCTATCTTGAGAATAGCCTGAAGTGTCAATAGCTTTCTATAGGTTATAGTCCCTGGAAATATTCCTCCATTAAGAATGAAACAAAAGCTCAACAAAAGGAATCAGCGACTGCCTGTCATGGCTACTGTACTTGAACTGGGGGATTTCACAGTTGCAAATGATACCTCAATCAGAGGCTCAAGGGGTCTGAGCTTAAACGTCATATTTTAAAACATCCAATGGCAGAATTGGCAAAATATTAAATACATTTTACATACTATCTTGTGTCTTTTCAATGAGCCAAACACAGCTCAACTCATTGTGTCCAATGGTACACCCGTGCGCCTGTGCATGTGTCTGTGTGTGTATTTGATTTCCTACCCCAGCTGTGCCAGAAGACATACAAGGTCTGTCCCAGAAGTATGGAGCCAATGTCAGTATAATTAAAAGAGTTTGCGTGGCTGATGCTTTCAGGACAGACCTCGTATAATCCTAGAATTAGCTAATTGCTTTTCTTTGCAGAGATTCTCATCTGGGCAAGTAACAGGGACAGAGAAGGACAGAAAAAGAAATTTTCCCAAATCTATGTTTCTTGGAATAACTTAATCTGTATCTAAGGGTTACCCAAACTGTGTGTTTTTTCATCCTGCTCAGCCTGTGATAAATGCATTTTTGGGTCAAATACAACATAGAGTCTAAGTTCATGTTAGAAAGTACTACAAAGAGTGTTGGGGAGAAAGGAATTGAGCAGCAGGCTAAATACCCATGGCAGAGCTGCCATCAATCAACCTTTGGGGACTGATGTCATATCAGCAACAGTGGTCAAAATGGCTTCAGAGAAGGATGTAGAATTGTGAGGGTAGCTGCCTACTAACAGATACGCAGGGTCATTCACAACATGTCCTGAGACCTCCCCAACACAGACTGAGCAATGAAGAGAGAATGCTACTTTATTATTTCCTGAAGTAGATAGACAGGACATGAGAAAAATTACAGTTGTAGTTTATGTAACTTTGAATTATCCAAATTTGAAATAATGTGATATAAAATAGCAGTAAAATCTCAATTTATGCAAATAAATGATGTTGTAAAAACTTCGCATAATTTTTTTAAGTGTAAAGAATCATATCTTTCAAATCTGCTGGGACAAAGTGAATTCACAGTGATGCACCACTTTGGGGATAAACCTGTCATTCTTGATCAAAATCAGCCTTTGTTGTGGGACTTTCTGCGCATGGGAGGAGATTAGCAGCATCCCTGGCCTCTACCCACTGTATGCATAGCAGCCCTCAATTGTGACAACTGAAATGTCTTCAGATGTTGCCAAATGCCTTTTGGGGGACAGTTGAGAACCTCTTAGGGACTGTGAAGAACAGGGTGTCTTGAGTGTAATGAGTTCTGGGGTAAAATGGTTTCACAAAAGAAGGAGACTTAAACAGGTTTAGGTCAGAGAGGACCTACATGTCATGCAAAAGAGTTAGGATTTCATTCTCAAAGTAAAGGAAGTCATAAAGTGGTTTAATTAGGGAAGTAATGGGATCATGTAGGAGGGCAAGAAAGACAGCTGTGCAAATGGGATGCTTCTGCAACAAAGAGATAATGGCAATGCAGACTGTGGCACTAGCAGAAAAAAATAGTCACAGATTCAGGACAGGTTGTGCAGGTAAAGCACAAGACTTTCCCGGGGAATCAGAAAGAAGGTGTCAAGGATTACTCCCAGATTTAAAGCTTGAGCAACAGATGTGATGGTTTTTGTGGTAGACCAAATTTGGCTACAAATTCTCTGCTAGTCTCTTCCGTGAGAGATGGAGTAAAATCTACTGCCATCCCTCCCTCCCCCCGCACTTTGAATCTGGGCTGATTTTGCTAAACCAAGAAATATGACACAAGTAACTTTCAGGGACTTTCTGAGGCTCAGGTTCCCCAAGTATCAAAGGAAGTTTGAGTACCTTGAGGCAGTCATGCTGTGAAAGAGCCTCAGGTGGAAGGACATGCAGGGACAGGAGTAGCTCTCTGCCTTCCAGGCTGTAGCGTTATCTTAGCCCAGGACCCAGACATTGTGGGGTGTCTGGGAAGTAGTGCTGATAACTGATCCCCACTGTGCCCTGCTCAAATTCTTGATCCACAAAATTGGGATACAATAATAATAAATGATTGTTTCAAGTCACTAGTTGTGTGATACCTTGCTTTGCCACAGTAAGTAACTGAGCCAGGGTTACTCATCAAGATTAAAAAGTGTTGAGCTCTGGCTGATGTAGCTCAGTGGATTGCGCACTGACCTGTCAACTGAGAGGCTGTGGTTCGATTCCCAGTTGGGGCACATGGCTGGGTTGCAGGCCAGAGACAACCACACATTGATGTTTCTCACCCGGTCTTTCTCCCTCCCTTCTCTTCTCTCTGGAAAAAAATGAATAAATAAAAATCTTTAAAAAATAAAAAGTTTTGAAGAATGAATTTAGATGAGAAATCAAGAATTCAGATGTGTTGTTTGCCAAGTTTATGAAATATCTGTGGGAAGATAATAACCAAGTCTTACAGGAGCCTTAATGTTAGGGAAGGTCTCTGATCTGAAGAAATAAATTTAGAAGTCATTCATATAAAGATAGTATTTAGAACCATGGCCATAATGAAGATTACTTAGGGAAAGAATATAGGGAGGGAAGAGAAGGGGGCCTCCATTATGCACTATGAAATCTCAATATTTAGAGGTCAATTGAATTAAGCATTCCTTTTTGTGTTTGCTTATTTTATATAATGGTTATTTTTTTGTACCTGCCTTTTTATCAAACTGTTATTCTTACCTCTCCTTCAACTACAAGTTGTCTTGGTAGTTCCAGGAGCAGAATTAATTGCTCTCATATATCAGTTTGCCTTGAACTTTGTAATGAATCTCTTTTCTCTTATTGTATTAAAATTATTATAGCACCTGTATCACTCCTAGACAGTGGTTTCCAAACTGGATTTACAATTAAAATCAGCAAGTCTTACCACTGAGCTTCTGATTTGGTGGGTCTAATCAGCTAAATATGATGCACCCAATATGTGACCTAGAGTTTTAGGATTATTTCCAGAGACTCTGAACTCCCTGAGGATGGATACCACTGAATAAGGGGAAAATATAACATATATTGAAAGTATCAGTTCTAGTACCTTACTTAGAATTCTAGCTTAACCATCCTCTAGTTCTGTTATTTGTGATGTGGATAACCTCTCTGGGCCTCAGCTACCTCATTTGTAAAGTGAAGTTCATTGTAGAGCTCAACTCATAATTTTGTTGTGAGGCACATTTTATCCGGAGTAAGGGAGCTCAATAAATGTACAATATTGTTATTATTATTAATTTTGTTTTCTTAACACCCAGCACAGTACACATGGTTGAAGTGCTTTGAAGGGAATTTAAGTAAATTACCCTTTACAGAGGATTCCCAGTTTTCAACAGAAATAGTTTATAATTAACTAGGCTCTATTTAACATGCAATGTTAAAAACAAGATGTAAGGAGGTGAAACTGCCATTAGCATGGTGGTAGGAGTAGTAGTCAGGACAGGCTAGGTTATGCAGACTTAACAAATTAACCCTGAAATCAGTGGCCTAACACCAAGAAAGTAATTTCTTCATTATGATAAATGACTAATACTAATCAGGAAGAGGTGGAAGGGGGAACTACTTCATCCAGGATGACAGTGTCTCCACCATATTTGTTCAGTCCATTTGGGGAGCAGGGGAAAAGGCAAACAGAGAATCACACATTGGCTGTTCAAGATATTGTTGCAAAAGGAATTTACACGATTACTTCTGCTCAGTGCTCACTAATAAGAATGACTTGTGACCCAGCTAACTGTAAGAAGTGTGGTGAACAAGGGAGAGCCAACCAAATGTTTGGTGAGGACCATTGTCTCCAGCTTATTAGCACTCTTAAGAGTTATAGCCACCAAAAATTCAATTCTTCACTGTGTTCTAGGCAGTATATAGTGTTCCTAACAGTATTTGTATGAAAACCTTGCATCATTCATATTATCATCTATTGACAAAGGAGAAAATTTAGGGACAGAGAAGCTTATTAATTGACTAGTTTTGAGATGTCTCCACAGTTTTCTACCCCTCAAGCATCATGGCTCACTAAGGAAAAGCGGTGGCTCTCATTCCAAAGCTGGCCCTCCACCTGTGTTGTCTCCTTTAGAACTTTGCACTTGACCATTTCTTTCTCCCTCATCCCTAGGCTCTCCTTCAATGCTGGTGCCTCCCCTCATGGTCCAACTACCTCACAGCTTCTAGATCCATTAAAACCACCCACAGTTCCTATACGGATCGGAAATTCCCTTTGCTTTTACTTTTAAACCGCTCACCTAAAATCTTGCAATCTCTCTCTACTTTAGCCATAACAGTAGTTCCCCTCTGTAACTGTAGATATATGAGCTTTGAAAGTCATGATGAAGCCGAACGAGCACCAGAATTAAAGTTGTAGAAGATATTAGAATCCTTGTGCCTTAGGAGCTGTGGAACCCCCAGCAAACTATTTCTGAATAGTGGCCCAATAGTGGTTAGATAGATTTAATGCAGTCATGGAAGTAGAAGTGATTGAGAATCCAAGGAGGAATTCAGAATATCATAGTTTTTATTCTGTAATTATTATTCTTTTTGCCTGCAACCTCTTTCACCAACCCAAATATTATTCTTTACCGATTCTCAAGGCCTTCCAGCAACTCATCTCAGCCCATAATTCTTTTTCTGAGTTAATTTCCCTAATAAACCTAGTTTACTGTATCCTGCCAGCATATAACACTTTTTTTCCCTAGAATTTTCTCCTTTCCCCAGACGTTTGGCCCAGCATTTATTGTGTATATTTGCATTTCCAACCCAGCCACAGCTGACTGAATCAGGGTCTCAGGATGACCCAGTTACAATCTCTGTCATAACAACTAGAATTGGGACTCAGGGATAGCTAAAGACTCTGGCTTGATTACTTGAAGTCAAAACATATAAAGTTTGAAATAATAAGGAAGCCAAATTTATTTTTTTACATGCACAATGAGGCAGCAAAACCTTAATATACAAAAAAAAAAATAAAGAGATAAGATTTGAGAGCAGTTGCTGACCAGTTTCTTAATAATTATTTTTCAGTTTCGTTTGATGTTTTGCTGCATATTCTGTCTTAGGCAAGAGTATTCTAATATCTTTATTAGAATAAAGATATTCTAATATCTTTATTAGATATTAGACACCCCCCCTTTTTTTTTTTTTTTGCTTTACAGTTTCAAGTGATTTTCTAATATGCTTTCAACAAAAAAGAATCCAGGAATCAGCCATTTTCACACTTAATCACATATACCTTGTGCTGTTACTTAGCTATGCCAATATAGTTTGTTTCCTTAATTAGGTTGCAAAGTTTCTCTAAAGTGGGAATTTTGCCTGATTTTGTTTTCCTTTGAATCCTCCCAATATTTCCCTTTACCATAAGCACTGTGGGAACTCAATGAAACCATTGAGGCAAATACTGTTAAGCTTACTTTTGTTCTCTTCACAGTCTACTAAAGTGTTTTGATCATATTTGATACTCCTATATTTTAGTTAAATGAATGAGTTTTTGAGATCCTTATGTCCATTCCTTTCAATCTTCTGCCTTCCCTTCTTAAAACAAATTAAAAATTGGAAAAGAACAAAACAAAACAGTGAACTTGTGTTTAGGCAGAGAAACAAATAGCAAAACCTTACAGATAGGATGCTATTAAGACATTTAATCACAAAATCAAATCTTTTCTTATTTTACTATTTTCTCTATCTTTGCTCAATCTTCAAACAGGTGGTAGGTATGGGGAGTTACATTTAAATAATTAAAGCTGAGTTATGACACAAGGAACTCTTTATTTTTAATATCTTGAAAACTTAATTATTATATCCAAATCTGTTTTGGTCAACACTAACTAAAAGGGAATAGCCTTAGGAAGTTAAACTGGAGTCTTATCCTTGTTCTGTTATTAATTAATTATATTACCTTGGGTAATTTATTTAATATCATTGCACTTCATTTTTCTTAGTTGCCAAATGACAATAATATATTATACTATATACCTCCAGAAAATGTAAAGATAAAAAGGTAATAAGTTAGAAAAATATTTAGAAAACTGTATTAAATATGATCATAGGAAAACAGTCAAATAACACTACTTTGTATTTTAGCAGAATTTGGCTAAGTGTAAAAAGAAGACTGTAGAGATTTAAAATATCCCTAAACTTACAATGAGATTCTCTATTCTCCAAGTCCCTTTCTTAGCTTATATTCAACCTATCTGCCACTTATCCTCCCTGCTATTTTTCTGGTTTCTCTTGAGGGCAGAGTGCCAGCTGTGTTAAATTGTGTGGTAATTCTGTGCTATGAACTATTCTCCTGAGGAAGGAGAGTCAAATGCCAACTCCGTGACTGGTCTTGGAAAGAGAAAACCTCCAGACTGCAAACTCATAATATCAGTCCCTTGGAGTTGCTTTTATCACTATACTACTCATAAAGACATTGAAGGAGGAAATAATAGCCCTGTGATGGAAATGAGAACATCTTACAACTTAAATATGGTGAATGATCACTATTACCAGTTGGGGCTCCTAAGCTATGGCTCAGAGCTTAATGTCAGAACAGGTGGGAATCTTTGGTCTCCATTAACGAAGGATGACCCTAATATGGGAGCTATTGGTCAAGCCTTGGTGAATTACTATAACGAGCACTTATATCAGTTCATTTTCATTTCAGAGAAGACACTGAGGGAAAGACAATGTTTATTTCTTTTGATTTTTCATTTTTAGAACAAGTCAGATAGAACAATAATTGTGTTAGTAATAGAAGGTGTGTGTACCTGAAGATTTTGGGGAAAAACAAATTATTATAAAGATAATTCTCTAATTTAAGAAATAAGCACCATGCATGCATAAACATGGTTACCTTCCCCCATTTCATTTGTTTTAACTATGGTTTTTCTAAGCCATAAAACAAAAGCTTAAATTTCTCTTTTAATTATTTTGAGTAAATGAAGAGATGCCATACCTGTAAAAATGCTCCCTGTCCCATTTCAATATCTTTATGAATAATAGATAAATTTCATTTCATTCTTATCCTCTCTCTATATTAGTGGACAAAATGGTCTTTCAAAAATTCAGATCTAATAATGTCATGCCTTGATTAAAATCCTTCAACAGGTCCCCACTGTCCTCAGGATAATGTCTAAATTATTCTGTATTTTAAAAGTTTTACAATCAGTTTCTGATTATCTTTTGAACTTTGTTCCTCTACACTGTGCCTTGTAATGCACTCCTCTGTTGTCTAGCGCCCCTCATTGATATCCTAGCACACACAAACAGATGCTTGGTGTTCAAGTCAGACGGATGCTCTTAAAACCCCCTAAAACTACCATATTCTCCCCCGCCATCTGAGTGGGGTTAACTGATCCCTAATCCTGAGGTTTGCCTTCTTTTACATGGCCTTCAGGCACCCAGTACTCATCTTGTCATACTTTTATCATAGATAGCAGTTATCTCATAAGGGTCAGTGTCACCTTATATCCCCAGCACTTAACCCAAAGTCTAGCAACAAGGTATTACTCAATAAATAGTACAGGAGGTTCTATGAAGGATGGCTGGAGGATATGGAGAGTGGAAAGGAAAAAGAATGAAAGCTACTACCGAGGTCAAGAGCCCTGGATTAGCCTGGTTTATTGCTGTGCCTGCTGTCACCACTCCTCTTTGTTTCCTTTAGTTCCCACTATTCCCAGGTCTGGAGGGAGTAGTTGGCCTCTGGTTTCCTCCCGCGCATTAGGATTTCCTTGTCTCTGCTCCTTCCTGGTCCTGAACTGGGTACGCTCAAATCAGTATGTGCCCTTCACTGCCACACTCCTCCCAGGTCTTCTCAGGTACGGTTCCCACTAAAACAAACATCTTTGGTCTCAAGATCCCTAGGCATTAACAATAACTCCTTTCATTAAAGACTTGGTACCTCTATGGTGTCTCTATCATGATCATACATTGCATGAGGAAGAAGGAATAGCCAGATAAAATCCAAGATAGGCTGTGTAGCCAAAGATAGAACCAGAATTTAATTATAACCAAGGAACAGATACTCTGAGAATGCTGATCCTCTTAATTTAATCTGCCTCTTTTCCCTTTATATCTATTTAATTAGATACCTCCAATGTCAATGACAATATTAAATGTAGCAGGGTGTCCTACAAGGCTAGACATGTTTTTATATTGCATCTCACTTGGTTAATGAGAACTTGCTTCTCACCTTACAGTAGAGTCAGCGATAGGAGTTCATCATGGAAGTAGCCTTTCTTACAAGAATAGATGCTGAGGAAAGAGTCTCTAAAGGGAGAGAAATTATCCTCTAATGAAAAGGAAGAAAGGAGGGAGAACTTTCTGGGAGTATCCATGCAGCAATAGTCATCAGAAACATTCCTTTCCCAATCATCTAGTATTTCATGCCTATCTAGCAAACTGACTAAATCTGGCCACCTGGATTTGCAGACTCTAGGACCGAATATGATGCTGAAAAACCACATTGGCAAGTTTCTGGTTATGCAATTGTCTCTTGAACCCAAACCCCTAGGATATAAACTTATAAACATAACATTAGTTCTGCAATTTGCATACCTTAGTGAATTTCTTAAGTCAGTTGGACTGTAGGTAAAAGGATCCCTTCTCTTATGCTGTTCCTGTTCTTAATGGGTGTGTTGCTGGTGCAAACAGTTATGGTGAAGAGACGAGATGCTTCACTTCTTATTAAGTCAAGTTTGAACTGCTGCAAAATGTAGTCATTTGTTACTACACTAATCATTAAGCAAGTGTGCTATAGAATGCCAAGAAAAAGATACAGATCTGGATTAAGAAATCTAGATCTGAGCACAGCCACACTATAGAATATCAATAAGGATTTTTTAACTATTTGGATATTTGCTGAAAGTTTCAGTTTCATAAAAGCAGAATATCTGACAAGTTATTGAGAATAAAAGGCAATTCACAGAGGTGCAAAGAAAGCTATAAGCTGTAGGTATTGAAGAATGAGGGTGGTCGCTGCTGAATTTATTTGAAGCCCTGTGATATTAAGCCAATTTCTCTCTTGTGACCTTGATCCAAATACTATTATCATAGCCTAGGTTAGTATAAATGTCCTGCTTTCTATTCATGCATCCTTATTTTACTGATTCCATATCACTATTTTTGTCATCTTATTTCAACATCAGTTTTGTTTAAAAAAAAAAAAAAAAAAAACTAAGCCATGCCTCTTGTGATTTTGATTAAATTTGCTAAAGGTTTGGAGGTTATAGGAGAGGTATGAGGTCATGCTTAACATGGCATTCCATCTTTGTACTTGGTCTCTCAACCTTCCTACACAGAATCCTGAACTCAATAGATGGGAAAAAAACCTAGCAAAACCAGTTTCCTGAACTCAGCCCTCTGGGACAAATAAAGAATACTTTTTTTTTTCCCTCTCCACATATTATGTAAACTACCCACTAAGGTAAATAGGCTAAATAAAACAATTGCTCTTTAATGCATTTTAGTTTTTGAATTAATTCCTTTTATACTTCATTTGTACTTTCACAATCTGTCATAAAAATATTGAAACAACTAGATGTGTAGAATACCTACTTATAAAAAATATTAAAATTATACACTTATACACAATGGCAAATTTCCCTACACAGTTTGAGTTGATTTATGACCATGTACAAACTCAAGATAAATATGAATGATGTATAATATTTTCTAGTGCATTTTCTTCATTAGTTTATGGTTTTCTGGAAAAAATTCTAAAAACAAAAAAGATAACATAATGCATTCATTGATAACGAAATACCAGGATGGTTATTAACATATTTGCTTTAAAGTTGAAAGTGAGAATAATTTAATAACAGCCTACATTTGTATCATGTGAACATGTGATCTGAATCATGTTTGTCAAATTTATTTCTTAAATTAATATTCTTTTAGTTGTAATTATTAAGGCCATCCTTCAACATATCCCCTCCCCTTTTTAGGCCTATAACTCTCACATTTCTGTAAGCATTTTAGTGAACAAAATTTTCTTTTAAAAATTTTGTTATCCACCCAAATAAAATAAAATGGAGCCAGCTGCCAACAACTATGGCAGTTTAGTTGTTATAGTGCTTTTATGAAAGAGCTATAAATTGCCTACAGATTATGGTTTTGTTTTCTTCAAAAGGAATAGATTCCAGAGATAAAATTTCCAACAGGATTTTTAGTTGATACTTTGTCATAAAAGAAACAAGATTTTATAGCTTAATAGGAGTAAACCCATGTGCAGGTCATCAATATGTAACAGTTAGTGTCCTTTTCACAGTACAACTAATCAATAAAGAGCACACAGCACATAGTACAATTGCACTTATGTGGGACAGAAGAGGCATAAAATAAGCCACCCACAAAATAACCTCAGCCACCAGAAGAATGATCTAATTCTCCAAACAAGAAGTACCCGGCCTTACAAAGAGCCTTCACATCAAGAAATAGAAATTGTTAAGATAGAAA
This sequence comes from Noctilio leporinus, assembly GCA_004026585.1. NCBI lineage: Eukaryota > Metazoa > Chordata > Mammalia > Chiroptera > Noctilionidae > Noctilio > Noctilio leporinus. The sequence goes on along the minus strand of PVIW01003406.1, from coordinate 20,506 downwards.
AGGAGACAGGCTTTGAAGAAAATTACTAAAAGGAAGCAGGACATGTAGTACAACTACCCAGAAGTCTTGATTGTGTTCTGATTTCTATAACCATCTTTAATATTATCATTGAGATACTTTCTCTTCCTCTGCAGATTATCAATATTTCTTAGCCCTACAATTCAGTAAATTGCCTTTTGACAGTACATTCTCACTAGAATGTAAACTCCACTATGGGACATACTTCTGCTCTGCACACTGATGTATAATGGCCACTAATAATGCTTATTGAATCGTGTTGCTTAATGAACATTTGTTGAGGAATTCCCTATAACTACTTGTTATCTGATCAGGTATAAATTCAGAGTCTGCATTGTCATATAGGTGTCTGGGAACCATTTTTTTGTTTGTTTTTTGTTTTTTATTTCCAAGGTTCTTGTATACTATTTATTTACCTTGTATTTCACATTTTGAAAGATTTAATCTATAATTGGCTTGTATTAAAAGTTTTCCATATGTGTGTGTTTTAAGCTATTAATAAAAATGTGTATGAGATTAAAGAATGTCATACACATTCACGGCAATTGAATTGATAACATAATTCTAGTCAAAAACAAGAAATATGGTTCAATAGTCTCTGTTGCCTTGTCATGAATAAATATATGGTTCCTATTAATTAAGCTTTTTGAACTAATGATACTATTTAATGGGCTTTGCTACTTAAATGGCTCTGTGAACTTGGGAATCATTGATCTATGTCAATAGCTGAGAAATACTATAAATTTGAAGATACAGTTAGATGGAGAAAAGATAGATTCATGGCATAGTTTAACACATGAAGAGTGAAATGCCAAGTCTGAAACTAAATATACAGAGGTTGGCAAAAGGGGGTGTATAGTTGATCATTTGAAAAAAGACATGCAAGTAATAACTATTACAACAGCTTTAGTAACTGAAAAGAATGTCACAATGTAACTGTAAACCTGCTTGTGCCAACCCCTGTGTTCAACTATTTTCTCCATACATAGAGGGAACAGGGAAGTTATGTGTTTTCCTTGCCTTCATGAAGAGCACGAGTTCATAAAAGAGCAATAATGTATGCCATAAATTGGGTTTAGTACTAATGCCAATTATTATCCTGATGACAAAATGATTGTGGTAAAAACTTAAAACTTTATTGACATCAATAATTACTATCCAGCCAGGTCCATGCCATTATAATAAAGAGGCCTAAATCTCACAAAACCTCCAGTTACTGCCAGTACCACATCAGGAAGCCTCTGGAATGGGTGAGAGCACACAAGTATACAAAAGACTAGCAGGTCAGAACACTGACTCACAGAGATCTTAGTCTGGTATATTTGGTCAAAACAAATAAAAAGTGCTTCTTGAGCCAAAATTATGAGTCCAGTCTCTCCTAGAAGTCATGGGGGGATAGACAAGAGTAGACACTATGGACTTAAGCTCATGTTGTGTGTAATCTATTTGATAAGACAGGAAAGTCATGCGTGATGAATTTCAGAATGTAGTACTTATCTTCCCTCCATGGTATCCCCTGACACCCTCTTTGTCAACTGTTTATATCTAGATCTGTTTGTGATCCCCTCTCCCTAACCCACTGCCTCAGTTCATACCTGTCACTTATCTTTTCTGTTCCACCAGTGTAGCCTCTTCAGATCCATTCTTCTCCCTACCATTAGAGGTAACCTAAAATGCAAACCTATGTCATTACCTTGCCAATAAACATTTGAATGCCTCTAAATTTTTATTAGTTTAGTTACTAATTCCTTGGTACTAAGACAGTAGGAGACTTAGTTCCTCTAATTTCCACAAAATCATTTCCTAAGACTCCTAATTTCCATTGTGTCTATTTTATTTTTGTACAGATACTACCTGTAAGCTAGGTTTTCCATTTAAACCTTGCTAATATTTATTATAGTACTGTTCAGGTTTGCTGAGCAAGATATACATACTTTGATATAAACATCTTTTCTGGCCCAACATGATGCTGTAGCTGCAGTGATGCTTTGAGGGTGATGACTGTCCTCTTTCCACTGGAATAAAAGTTCTCTGAGGCCAGCAACTGAGCAACCTCCTATGCAGTAATTGTCTACACAATTTTATTTTGATAGCTGAGAATCACTAAGTCAGAGAATTATGGATTTCAGAGAAATTTTAGGAAATATTTATTCCAAAATCACTTTGCAGATGAGGAAATGGAGAAAGGTTAAGTGAACCAAAGTGACAATTATTTACCAGTGAGGTTTAAAGGAGTGGAATCTGTCACTCTTAAATATTGGCCCTTGGTTACAATAAAAATGTAAATTAATTCAAGTGAAATTTTTATTACATAAAAATAGATACAGGTAGATAGATAATATACTTCACTTGAAGAAACAGGAATGTAATGCTGCTAAATAATAATTCTAACTGTATCTTTAAACAATATATAAGCTCAAAGTCACTTTTTATATGTTAAGCTTTAGCTCAGAGTGATATTTTATAAAATTCTAACACTACTAAACCAGGATTAGTGGAACAGATATATTTTGAACTTCAATTGTTGTATTATCAACTTCTACTCAATCCACCAGCAGTTGCTGGCGAATTACTACTATCAGAGCCTGAAAAAATAAACCTAACCAAGTCATAGTGAAATCTTTGGACAAAAAACCTTGAGAATCCTACTATAAGAAAAAATTTCTATCATTCAATTATGAACTATAATCTCAACCACTCCCCCCTCCAGCACAGGGTCTTATGTGCCCTTCCTCACAGAATTTCCCACTTGCAAAGGGTCATTGAGCAAAGACTCACCAAACAATTCAGTTGACCCTCAGACAATTAATCCAGTCCCCGCTTTGTACCCATGATTTAATATCCAAGTATAGATGAAAAGCAATGTTTTTGAATGTCCAAATGCCAGCAGAATCTGTGGGTGCATAGGGTACACTATAATAAAGTTTCAGAGATGCGAGCATGGGAAATGGCATAAACAATCAGATGAATGATGACCACCCCCGCTCATACCTTATTATATAAAGAGACCACGTCAGAAAGAATGGGTTTAGGAAAAGAAGCCTTGAACTGGCTGAGACCATTTTCTTACCCCACCCCCCCACCCCATTCTGACAAGGTGGCAAGGCACTGAATTGCACAGGATGTCAGGCTTGCCTGGAGTTGAGTACTGCACAGGAGCCAGCAAGTCACCTGAGAAAGGATACAAAAAATAGAGTCATTTCAGTTCTGGAGAAGATTTCAGCAATCTCACTTTTGGGTATGTATCCAAAAGAATTGGAATCGGGATTTTAAAGAGCATTCCCATGTTCACTGCTACACTATTCACAATAGTCAAGATGCAGCAACTACCTAAGAATCCTTCAACAGATAAATGGATGTAAACAATGTGGTGTACATGTACAATGGAATATTTTCAGTGTTAAAACATAAGGGGATTCTGCAACATATGACAGTATCCATGAACCTTCAGCACATTATGCTAAGTAAAATGAGCAGTCACACACACACACACACACACACACACACACACACACACACAATGATTCCACTAAAATATTCTATCTAAAATTCTCAAATGCATTGAATCCAAAAGTGGAATGGTAGTTACCAGAGGATGTGGGAAGGAGAAAAGGGGGAGTTCCTAATCTAGGGTACAAAGTTTCAGTTAAGTGAAATGAATACATTCCAGAGATCTGCTGCACAACAGTGAACCTGTATGCAATAACTTTGTATTGCAACTTAAAATTTTGTTAAGAGTACATCTCAAGTGTTCTTATCACAATACTTAAAAAAAAATTAAGACTCTATTTCTTGGGGCTGCAAACTTAAATCCTTCCTTGTCATTCTTCAGCAGTGAATGATTGTTTAACTTGTCCTTGGACTATGTATGTCACACCAGCACTGACTTTGCTCTGCAGCTCATGTCAGTGCTGATTTCTTCTATAAGCTCCAACAAACTGAATGAGTTCTCTATTTTGCTGACACTGTGTTGGTTTCCTGTGGCCCAGGGAGAATCAGTTCTTAAACTGTGTGTCTAACCTCTATGCTGCACATCTGAAAATAATATAAAATAATATTAAGTGACAACTGTGATAGATAAAAATGCCCACATTTGCCTTGAACTGCTCCTAAAACTTCACTACCAGTTGTTCAGCAAGTTTCGTTCAGCAGACTGACAGGGATGTTGGTCCTGGACTGTCAGTCAGTCGTGCAGTGGCTGACTTTGCATGGGCCCTCCCTGTGCACTGCAAAAAGGATGCTCTCTGCTCTGCCTTTCCTATCCTGAGCCTTCCATTCTGTTATTTTAAATGTGTATGAGAAACAGTTGACTTGCTATCCCTTTTAAAAGACACTTCAAAGTCATTACTCTATGGAAGTTACCATAGAAATTTACTTTCCTGTTATTCTTCTGAATATCTCCTTTAACTTTTGTGTGTCCTTTCCTAATCTTCTATGCCATGTTGAAAAGTATGCTCTCCTGATAATGTGCTATTGATGGATCTGCGCTGGTCTATTCACGGCCCCTTATAAATCTTATTTGGAGCAATAAAAGTATCTGTAAGATCCTTCCCAGAATACATTACGTTTAATCGAAAATTTAACTCATTTCCCCTTTCATCAATCTTTTTCCTCAAACTTAAAAACATTACTTTTTAACTGCCTCTACAAAATAGCAACAGCACTATTTCATTATTCCCATATGTAATGAGTTTCAATTCACTTTGGTTGGGTTTTTGGTTTTTTTTCTTTTTAACATTAATAAGCCCTTCCAAGTTATTATTTTAAGGCTAAATAAAATTTATTTCATTCCTATTATTTTGGACCTCAAAATTTCTATAACCTATCTTTACTGATTTAGAACATTTCAATGTAGTGGTTATTATTCAATTTTCTCAAAGAAACTATATATATTCTTAAGTTAGTTTTCTCATTTAAAGTAGCAACAATGATACAGACATTTCTTGTTATCTCTATATTATTCTTGTGCTTTTGCAGTTAGCTTAGACTTCCAAATATACATTTTAAAAAATTAACAAAAAAAATTTAAACTGTAATGGTTTAAGAGCTACTCAGAAGTAATTCCTTTTATTATTATTATTTTTAATGATTTTATTTATTATTTCCAGAGAGGGAGGAAGGGAGAGAGGCAGAGAGGGAGAGAAGAATCAATGTATGGTTGCCTTTCACCTGTCTCCAGCCACAGTCCTGGCTGGAGACCTGACTTGAGACCTGGCTTGCAACCTTGTTATGTGCCCTGGCTGGGCAACTGAACCAGCAACCTTTGGGTTCACAGGCCAGCGCCCTATCCACTGTGCTATCAACCAGGGCATAATTCCTTTTAAATGAGTAATAGCATTTAAGTAATTCCTAGTTTGTTGTTTTTTAATTTTATTGTTGTTGTATTACATCCATCCCCTTTTTGCTCCCCTCTGTCCCCTTCCCCATCCACCCATTCCCCCCAAAGTCAATCCCACCTGTTGCCCATGTCCATGATTCCTTTATACTAGGTTCTTGTCTAAGCTGCTCCTCTTTCTTGCCTCTGCCTCCCCCTTCCCCCCAACCCTTTTCCCCCTGACCACTGAAGGCCTATTCATTGTATTCATATATTTGGTTCCATTTTGCTTGTTGTTAGTTTTGCTCATTATTGTCTTGTAATTGGTGAGATCATATGATATTTGTCCTTCACTGACTGGCTTACTTCACTAAGCATAATACTCTCCAGTTCCATCCATGTTGTTGCAAAGGGTATAAGTTCCTTATTTCTTTCTGCTATATAGAATTTCATTGTGTAAATGTACCAAAGTTTTTTGATCCAATCATCCACTGATGGGCACTTAGGCTGTTTCCAGCACTTGGCTATTACAAATAGTGCCACTATGAACATAGGTGTACATAAGTTCTTATGAATTGGTGTTTGAGGATTCTTTGGGTATAGTCCAAGTAGTGGAATTGCTGGATCAAAAGGCAGTTCCATTTTTAGTTTTCCAAGGAAACCCATACTGTTTTCCACAGTGGCTGCACGAGCCTACATTCCCACCAACAGTGTATGAGGATTCCCTTTGCCCCACATCCTCGCCAACACTTGTTGTTTGTTGATTTGCTGATGATTACCATTCTGACAGGTGTGAGGTGGTATCTTATTGTGGTTTTAATTTGCATCTCTCTGATGACTAGTGATGTTGAGCATTCTTTCATATGCCTCTGGGCCCTTTGTATATCTTCCTCAGTGAGTTGTCTGTTCAGGTCCTCTGCCCATTTTTTAATTGGGCTGTCTGTCTCCATGGTGTTGAGTCGCATTAGTTCTTTATATATTTTGGAGATCAGACCCTTGTCTGAGGTATCATTGGCAATTATGTTTTCCCATCCAGTTGGTTCCCTTTGAATTTTGCTGATATTTTCTTTAGCTGAACAGAAACTTTTCAATTTGATATAGTCCCATTTGTTGATTCATTCTTTGATTTCCTTTGCCCTTGGTGAAGTATCAGTAAACGTATTTTTGCGTAGGATATCCGAAAGCTTACTGCCTATATTTTTCTCCAGGACCTTTATGGTGGCACTGCTTATGTTTAAATCCTTTATCCATCTTGAGTTTATTTTGGTGTATGGTGTAAGTTGGTGGTCTAGTTTTATCTTTTTGCATGTTGCTGTCCAGTTCTCCCAACACCATTTGTTGAAGAGACTGTTTTTACTCCATTTACCCCTTTGTCAAATATTAGTTGACCATAGAGTCCTGGGTTAATTTCTGGGCTCTATTCTGTTCCATTGATCTATATGTCTATTCTTATGCCAGTACCATGCTGTTTTGATGACAGTAGCCTTGTAGTATTGTTTGAAGTCCAGTATTGTGATTCCTCCTACCTTGTTCTTCTTTCTCAAGATTGCGGTGACTATTCGTGGGCATTTTTGGCTCCATATAAATTTTTGATGTATTTTTTCTATTTCTATGAAGTCTGACATTGGTATTTTAATTGGGATTGCATTGAATATGTAGATTACATTGGGTAGTATGGACATTTTAATGATGTTAATTCTTCCCATCCATGAACATGGTATATACTTCCATTTATTTGTATCTTCCTTGATTTCTTTCTTCATTGTTTTGTAGTTTTTCTGAGTACAGGTCTTTTACCTCCTTAGTTAAGTTTATTCCTAGGTACTTTATTTTTCTTGTTGCTATGGTAAATGGGATTTGTTTTTTTGCCTCTATTTCTGTTGTTTCATTATTGGTATACAAAAATGCTTTTGATTTCTGGATATCAACTTCATACCCAGCTATGTTGCTAAATTTGCTTATTAGGTTGAGTAAGTTTTGGGTGGATCCCATCAGGTTTTGTATGTACACTATCATATCATCTGCAAATAATGACAGTTTGACTTCCTCCTTTCCAATTTGGATACCTTTGATTCCTTTTTATTCTCTGATGGCTATAGCTAGAACTCCCAAGACAATGTTGAATAGAAGTGGAGAAAGTGGACAGCCTTGTCTCATCTGATCTTAGGGGGAAAGCTTTCAGTTTTTGACCATTAAGTATGATGTTGGTGTCAGGTTTCTCATAGATGGCTTTTATGATGTTGAGGTATGCTCCCTCTATTCCCATTTTGCTGAGGGTTTTTATCATAAATGGTTGCTGCACTTTATCAAATGCTTTTTCAGCATCTATTGATATGATCATATGGTTTTTATCTTTCAATTTGTTGATGTGGTGTATTACATTGATTGATTTACGAATGTTGTACCATC